>PVYJ01003919.1:51763-72551 GCA_002995095.1 Rhizopogon sp. AM-2018a | reverse complement strand
CTCCTACTATCATTTATACGCGTGAAATTTATCACGGTCCGACCACGTACTTCTCTAATTCAGACAGTCATTTTTCCACGTCGACTGCTTCAAATGCGCGAAATGTCACCAACAGGTAACAGCAGATACAAATTTGCTGCTACTCTCGGATGGCTCGCCAATCTGCGCCGACTGTTCCTACAATTGTAATGTTTGTCATCAACCCATCCTCGACGAAGCTATCATGACCGGAGACGACTCATACCACGCACATTGCTTTAATTGCAAAGTTTGTCATAACCGAATCGATGAACTGGTATTCGCAAAGACTAGTCATGGAATCTACTGCATGACTTGTCATAACGAACGCATGACCAAGATTCGCCGCCATGTACAACGGAAGCGCGAACGGGAGAAGGCCGCTAATGGTAGCGGATCATCCTCAACACGAGAACGAGAGGCGCGAGAATTTCTTGGAGAGATCTCGGTAGGTAGAGGAATATAGTAGAGCTGACCACTATGGACGGAATTTTTGACGCCTTTCGATAGGTGTCTGAACAATCGCCAGCCTTTTCACCGCCTTCGTCTGTGCGTTCAAAGGCATCTGCGACCACTTATCTGGAGACTCCATCTATCAGGAGTCTCAATCAATCCAGGGAGGACGCTTTGTCAACTCTGGTACGAAAACGAAAATCAATACCACTTCAGCATGAATCACTTCAAGCCCCACCCAAGAATGGTGTTATCTCTCCTGCAAGCCCTCAGATGATCCATGATGGTCCGTCTGTTTCTTCACGATCATCACATGATCCACGATCACAATCATTCTCGGTAACCATCGCGCCCCCGGACAACAGCAACGATGATGCCGCAGATCATCGTAGGGTGCTCAAAAATGAAGAGTCAGGCTCGTCGCACTCACAGTCATTATCTCAGTCTGCACCTCAAGGTCAGGGTGACTCTATGGCTTCTTTAGAGTATTCGCAGCTTTCTCAGCATGGAGCCGGAGGGCCATTGTTAAGTCCATCATCGGCTGCAGGTCCAAGCAGTGCACTTTCCAGGAGAAAGAGCTACGATGATGGTGTCAGGCCACTGAACATTCTGTTTGGAAAGAAGAGAAATACGGAGGATTCTAGCCTGGGCGTCCCAAATGGTACCACATCCCGCAGCGAGAAGCGTCGGTCTATCAACCCAGGACTTGCTCTGGATTATAAGAATCTGGCTCGACCTCTTACTGCACCTGGACCTTCTTCACCAGAACAGATAATTCGGTCACAGACTTTGCCTGTAAATCGCAGCGACTCGCCCGTGACTGTATCTCCCTCCAAGTCATCCTTTTCTGATGCATTCTCAACCCGCCGAGCATCCAATACCAGTTTACTTCGTGACAACGCGTCAGGTTCGACCATATACCATTCTCCTCCTCCGTCTCCTGCTCCTGAAGGGCGAGCAACTCCTGACAGTCGTATGCGCTTAATGTCGCACGACCCTCATCACCCCCAGTCCGCACCGCCACATACCCGCCCGACGACTCCATTACGTCCTGTAGAGAAACTCCCCCCTCGTTCAGACAGTCTGAACAATGGAAACAATTTAGCAGGTCTGAAAACTCAGTACCGTGACGGCCGACTGTCACCTGGCTCTCCGAACGAGACAACACTGCACATCGATAATATACCTCCCGGCTCAATGCCGGATCGCACTGGTACGGTCACTCCGACATCTCCATCTCATAGAGCAGATGTCCCGCATGGAATTGAGAGCGGTACAGACACAGAGGCTGAAGGAGATAACAGTCGCAGGTCCGAAGATGATACCACCACAACTGCTCCTCCTGTCCCACCCAAGGAGCACAGTGCAAAGGCACGCGCGAATGGGCTCAGGCTGGACATTCACCCTGATGCATCTGCCTTGTCACAGATGGATTCCAACTCAGAAGAATCCTCACCGGTCGAACGCACATCTGTGTCAACGTTCATTGCACCTGCCGTTCTTCCTCCTATTCGCTTTTCCATGACGGGCTCGGACTTCTCAGATTTTCTCAAATCTGTGGGTGGAATGCCATCCCTCAAGTCGCTCGATCACATTGCTCAAGGTGATGATCTTCGCGAGGTCGAGTCAGTATCATCAGGTGTAGCGACAGTCAGCGATTCCAATAGGAGACCAGGAAGCGCTACCGGTGTTGACAGAATTAATGGGGCTATTCCAACCACATCCCGACAGTCAGATTCTTCTCAACTTTCGAGAGCACTTGATGCCGAGGCAAAAGATCAGCTTTCAAACCTGTCTCGCGGCTTGCAGTCATCACCTTACGGTCATGGTTCCTCGAGACGGGAGAGGCTGGACTCGAACACGTCTCTGAATATTATTCCTTCCAATACCCGCATCGTTGTCACTTCACCCGGCTCAAACGTGTCAACGCCGGTTTCTGGCGATTCATATGATTTTGTGATCCGCCGTCTCCACGAACTCCTCGACGACGCGAGCGAACATAGTCAGCAGTTGAATCTGGACAAGAATTTCGTCGATACCATGATCATGTCGATGGAGCAACGACGGACGGAGTACACAGCGCTCAAAAATAAGTATGACGGCAAAAAGGTAATCGTGACTTACTTCAACCACACTCTTTCTAATATCTTCTTTCAGAGGGCGAGTCAGCAATATATTGAGGGTCTCACTGTTGCCCAGAAGGAGCATGACCGTGAACTGGTGGCTCGGCGGAACGCCGAGGCGGAGGTTACCCGCCTGCGTGTTTTATTGACTGGTCAAGCTGCCAAGTTGACTGCTCTCAATGGCGAGGCAAACAGGTCAGAAGCACGACGACAGCTTTCCCAGGATCTTACCAAAAAGCTGGATCAGTTGGAGCATGATCTGTCCCACCTGAAAGCCGAGCGAGATATCGCTTTAGCCGAGCTTGAAGAACTATCCGCGTCAAAGAAGTAAGGTCACGGTCATACTTTTGGAGTCACTTAGCACTAATTACTGTAGCTGCCCTAGCGTCGCAAACCCGGGCGAGATACCTACCGCGAAGATAAGCCGATCTTTGACCATGCGTCTGGACAACATCAAGACACGGTACCAACACGAACTCATTCCTCTAACCCAGCAGCGCGAGGCTCTCCTCAGAGAGGTGGGAGAGTTGAAGGCTGCTCGCGAACAATGCCTCGAAGAGACCACTGTCCTCAATGCTCGAAACGAAGAATTGGCGCAGCTCAGTGCTCAATATGTGCGTCGAATTGAGACCTCTCGCTCTGCGACACCTACTATGGTCATTGGTTCGAAGGAGGACGCAGCACCGGATATGGTTCGGGAGAATAGCGGTGCATCCTTTGACCGTGGTCACCCTCAACCAGACCTCTCATCAACGGCATCATCACATAACAGCTTCGCAGCGCCCATCGGGACAACATCAGTTGAAGAACAAGAGGCCAAGGTTACTAAGGTTAACCGCTCCGAGATGACAGACGCCTTGCCCTCGACGCTTAAATCTGCAAAGTTCAAGTGGCCCATGGCGAGAGGTCGGGATCCCTCGTTTTCGTCAACTGATCAGAAGGGCAAAGGCAAAGTGGCACATTCGTTCAATCAGTCGAGCGTACTCCGTTTTACGCGGTGCGATCATTGTGGAGACAAGCTATGGGGTTCCCAGTTTCGCTGTTCAGGTGTGTCATATCTTCATCTCTTGTCCAATTTTCTAACGCCGCCATTAGTCTGTCAGATATCTGTGCATCCTCGCTGCTTGAATCAAGTGTATGTGACATGTTCTCAACAGCCTCCTCGTCCCCGAGAGGACGTACAACTTCGTGAGTAATTTGAATGTGTTACCACCATCCACATCTAAAATCATCCTTAGCTCCCTCTATGTTTGGTCGTGATCTCATAGAACAAGTGAAATCGGATTCGAAGTGGGGCGAACGGAGGGTCCCTATTATCGTGGAGAAATGCATCGATGCAGTGGAGGCGCTCGGTAGGCAAGTCTAATTATACTCCCTGCGCCTGGCTGATATCAGTTGTCAGCGCTGGACTACGAGGGTATCTACCGCAAAACTGGCGGCACGGGGCAAACGAAGATGATTACCCAACTATTTGAACAAGGAGACTACATGGCATTCGATCTGCGTGACAACGATCGTTTTACTGATATCTGCAGCGTCACTTCCGTCTTAAAGACATATTTCCGTCAATTACCTGTCCCTCTTTTGACACATGACCTCCATGGAGAGTTTATCTCAGCCGCTAATCTCAAGGACCCCACGCTCAAAACAAAGCACCTCCAGGAGCTGGTCGATCGCCTTCCCAGCGAGCATTATCACACTCTACGTCTGCTAGTAATGCATTTACACCGGTAGGACGCTTCTTGCGACTTATGGACGTTATGCTGATGCGGGTTTAAAAGTGTGCTGGAACATAGTGACAATAACCTCATGAATGCAAGAAACTTAGGGGTGGTCTTCGGACGTTCGTCCTTCTCCCTCGTGATTATTTGAACATTCAAAAACTAACATTCGAATTTAGCCACGCTGATGCGTTCTCGAGATCCTGGTTCAGAGTTCAGTGACATGGCTGGCAAGGCCTTGATGGTTGAGTGGCTCGTGGATAACGCAACTTCCATCTTTCCGCCGCAAACATCTCGTTGATTTTCTTACATTCTATTCCGGATGAATCTCGTATGTTATTGTATTCTTCGTATTTTCACTATGGATTGTGTCTTTATGGTTGTGTTTCGCCTTCCACTCGGTGATATAGGTGCTTTAATACTATTGACGGCGAGACTAATACCCATCGGAATCCGGATCGTATTTCTAGCGTTGGTGTAACAGTCAAACGTCTCCGCTTTTGGGCTGATCAACAAGTTATGAGAGTAGTAAGATGTATTGGTCTGAAGCAAAATAATTTCCCAGCTCCACAATTGTGGAGCACCGGGCATACGGAGCTATTTATGAGGATGGAAAAATGATGTTTAAGGCTATTGCACTTTATCTTAGTAGTGATGATGTGAGATATTACAGATTAATCCAGCAGGGGAAAGCAATGCAAATATGAAATGCATTCAGTTGGGGACACGACGCCTGGAGAAGACGGAGTTTAGAGCAGTTCTCGAGACCGTCTGATGCGAGGGACAGCCTTTTCAGGCTTGAGGGTACAGAATAGAAAGTGACGGCGAGGACCAGTAGTGGCTGCGGCTGCTACGGCGGCAACACGCGCACCAAGTGGAGCGACATTGGCGTCGCTGCGGATGCCCAGGGAGAACATCCTGTCAAATACTGCCAGCCAGTCAGGACTAGCGTGATTCATAAAGGCGATGCGACTCACGTGTCGCAGTAAAAGCTTTGGCTGTTGTTTGGCACGCAAGGTGTGTAAGCGCGAGCGGTGGACTGACACCCTCCAGGTTTCTCAGATAGCGATATACCATAGAGGGTTGACAAGGACCTGAGGATGCATTGAGGATGTGATATACGTACGTGGTTGCCAACCCACCAAAACGAAAAACAGAATTGTACGCTTGCTTCCACTTTTCCTCGAGAAGACGAGCGCAGTTGGCAGAGTCAGGACAAGTGGAGCACTGAGAGGTTATCAGAAGGTAAATTGTAGGTTCGACGGCGACTTACGCATTGGTATTCCTTTGCAAGTGGGGTCAACCCGAGTTTGAGCACTCGCTCGAGGAACCAGTTTCTCCTATGAATGACACTACAAGGTCAGCTGTGTACAATTACATCGCGCAAAAAATCTACCGTTTCTCTAGTTTCAGTAGAGTTTCTTGACTCAGGGTGCTGAGCTCTTCTTCCGACCACCCACCTGGATTGTCAAGTACGAAACGACTTGACTCGCGGTAGAGTTCTTCTTCTTCAAATAGTTCTGCGATCCGCATGGCCTTTATAGGTTTTCCGGCGGCGTGGGTCAGGAGGAAAGTGAGGCATTCCTGCTGGAGGGTCGGGACACAAAGTTTGTGGGAGATGTTCATGAGGCCTTCCACATTCTTCCAGGTTATGGTGCACTGAAGACTGAGATGGTATTAGCGTGAAACGTAAACCATGAACATACCACTCACTGAGGGTAGACAAACTTCAGGAAGTCGTGAAAGGTATTAGCCTACACGAATTAAGTAAGACTGGATATGCAACCCTAATCTAAACTCACTTTCTCTTCTTTGAGCACTATGACAGCGTCGTGACAGTTGGTACGCCGACGCCGTTTGACGGTGGCACGTGCTGTTTGAGACCCTCGCCTTTGTCTATTGTCTTTTCTCTGCTTCCCCGTCGTGCCACAACTTGACAATGCCTCCCGACTGCCTGTTGCACCTTGCAGTTTGGCAAGACTATTGTCGTGAGCATAGGCCTTGCCGTCAGACTCGCCGTCCTCACTACCGCTTGGGCAACTCTCAGTATCGCTCCTGGGTGGGTTTTCAACCTCTACAGGAGACTCGGTGTCAGATGAATCCTCGCGTGCAAGTGTCATTTCCGAGGGCCTCTCGATAGCGCATTTCTCGCCTGGAACAGTGGGAGGCTGTGCGATGGTAATGACGGAGGACATTGATTGTGGTCTTCCTGTCTCCGCCCAGCTGCCACTGAGCGCAGCCTCAAAGAAAGGCGACGCAAAGATAAGGACCTCCTTATGTGCCCTAAATTCGGAAAATGAAGATTTGCACGGAAAGAACAGCAGCAGTGATGACACTCACCAGAAAGTAGTGCTTTCCACCACTATTTTAACGGTACCAGGAAACTTTCCCTTGATAGTGAACGTTTCATCGATTTCTATACCTTCCTCAGAGTCATACAAGCTAAGTTCAGTGACTAGGTCATCTGTCTCGCATTCCTCGAGGAACCAGGGAGGTGAACCTGATGAACGAAATATACCTGCTGCTGCAGCATGGGTTTCTGTAGGTGAACTGAGAGAGGCGGATGGATTGATAGTGGGACCTCGTGAATTTCTTGCGATTAAGATGTGTGAAGGGTTGGTCACTGCATGGGTTTCTGTAGGTGAACTGAGGGAGGCAGATGGATTGATAGTGGAACCTCGTGAATTTCTTGCGATCAAGATGTGTGCGGGGTTCGTCACGGTAGCCATCACCAGGAGTCCGGACAACCTCACAGCGCTAAATATCAGTGTGCGATGTGGAAAAGCCACAAGTGGCGCAAATCAATACACAATATTACTCTCTTGTCAAGTTTCACTGCGGATGCAGCAGCATCAACAGATGCTTCTCTAGAACCTCGACTCAATCACGACTCAGGACTCGTCTCGAGGAACATGAAGTATTTGCATGAAGACAGACTGTATATAATGAACCCCAAATTGCAGTTTGGAAAAGTTGAAGACCTAAACATCTCAAGTGTCATGCGGACCAAGCACATGAGAACGCACTCCAAGGTGAACCTCAATCTAATTTGTCACATCTTGTTGTCAAGCACGGCGATATCATGATGACAACGCGAGGCGAGTGGGTTCATGGTTTACTTATGCAGTTAGGACTTCTACGGAATGAAGGGTTGTGGGCTTGTGGCGAACGATGAGTAAGGTAAAATACCAAACTTTAACCAATTCTAACATCGGGTGATGGTGTCAAATTTGATCACTAATGCACTGCCCGTGTAGTTTGAACATTTTGCGGCTAGAAGCATCAAATTAACTTCAAGTGCTACGCGGATTCATGTCGCACCAACGTCGAACACGTTCCAGTTGACTGTCCTTTTGATCCCGAGGCTAGCACATTTTCAACTTCGTGAAGGTCCACTCCTTGGACAAGTAGGTTACTGTCAACTGGACTTGCGAACCCCCGCAAGATCACTCATCGCTTTTTGTATTTCCAGTTTCTCCATGACCGCTCGGTGTAAACTAGACTTGTTCTTGTTCTTCGCTTTTGGATGTGGCGTCTCTTCGGAAGGAATATAGGAGGAAGATGACATCTCCTGATGGGGAGCATCAGTCGTTGGCTCGTTGGTTACGGTTGTAATGTGTGATGGAACTATAATCGGTGTATGGCGCGGAGGTGGAGGCCACTAATTTCGCATAAGTGACCACATTGAAATATCTGATAAAAGAAAAACATACACCACGATTTGGCTGGTTGAAATGCAAAGCAGCCCAAGGAGGATAATCCATTTCAAGCTGTATGATATGGTCCTCGAGCAATCGAAGACGGGACATAAGAGTTCGTGGCGGAGCAGGGACTACGTCTCGCTTTAGCATGCATCGTTATACAGGAAGCGTTCGTCTACCATAGCGGACTGCAAAATGCTCTTCGATGTTCTTCACCCGTTGATCAGTCGCAGGCTGCTGGTCGCCTTCTGCCTCATCATGTAGTGCGCGAAGCCCCTTCTGTTCGCCTTTTTTACCAGTTATACCTTTCATGGTTCGTCGAAGAGGGCCATCTTCATTCTTTGCAATGTCATATTTCATCTGCACATCGCGGTCAAGATGTTTTGCATCAGTTCGTGCGCAGGACGGGATAGGCTCTGTACTGTCGCAATCAGGATTCAGGCGTCGCCGCTTTTGAGCAAGGGATTCGAGAAACTCTGTGCGATTAGAGGCATCATTCCTGGCGCGGTTTTGCGCTAGGAATTGTGATATCGACTTCGTTATCTGCACAGGGTTGAAGCTGTGACGAAGGAGGATGAGATAGAAAACTTACTGACGTCTGAGACTGAGGCTCAGCACCGCTAGAGAGATGAATATAATCGAGTTTTCGTTCCTCCAAAGGTCGTTCTTGAAAAGTTTCGCTGTCTTTGGTTTTCCCCAAATTCTGAGAAGGAAAACTGTTGGGGTTGCATAACACGGCGAAGCTACATAGTGCACACCATAAGATCCCTCATCAAATCGCCAATAGCACCAGGAACCTTATGCCTCTCCCAGTTAGCATTCATAACCAACATATCATCCTCGAACCCCCTCAAGGCCTGATTCAGCCCGACTTTCTCCAAAAATGACCGTATGACCTCATCCCAATGGCGATGAAATTCAGGCTCTGGTGTGGGCGAGCGCGGTTTTTGTACAACCTTGGGCCTATGGCGCGGCTGATATGAGACAGTGGGAGGTTGGTATTGACCATAGGGAACCTGGGTGTAGTGTGTTTGCTGAGATGGAACGCTACCCGGGCCGGACGCGATGAATGGGTAAGAGGGAACCTGCCACGGGCTTTGCCATCCACCGGGTGTGTAGCTCATCGCATAGTAGCCTTGAGGATTCTGTCCCTGAGTCGCTGGTCCATATTGCACAGGCTGGAGCTGCGGGGGAGGGCCTGCTGATGTACCCTGTGGTGAAGTCGTGCTAGACGCAGCAATAGGAACTATGAGGGACGGCTGTTGTGCTGACGTTTCCGATGAATTGAACTGGTTTTGTGAAGGGCCTGCTTGAGAGTGCGGCGGGCCATTTGCCATGGCGTTATAGTTTTTTTTGTCCTACAGAAGTTAGGCTGAAGACGTGTGTTTCTGGCGTAGCAGCTGTCTTCACTGGGGCCGTTTCATCAATGTAATTCAGCGTACGTAAGCTTATGAGCTAGTTCGAGCCTTAGCCCCTATAGCCAGTAACGTACTGTCTTCCTTGCATCCTTGATTTAAACAACACAGCTCATACGCAAGCCTTGGCCCTCCTAAGCCGTTATTATCAATGGCTGTGTGGTTTTCGATACATAACGTATGTAAGCCCTCACCACCTAGGACTCGGAGTACGAGTATTTGAGCTTGGAGCTTTCCTCAGACCTCAGGTCGGCCATCACTTGCCCTACATGCCTCTTTTTCGTAATTTCCGTCGCGATGAGTAATCACGACCTCGTACTTAAGTTACATAACTGTAATGGCTACCCAAGAGTGGGATATCCCAAGTTCCCTTTTACGGGATTCAGACAGGTAATGAACAAGGGGAATGGTAGATAACGGTGAATTCTTCGCGTCGGACGCGATCATGATAATGCCTCAGCGTACACGAAACTGGGACCATTACCTTATTGTATGAACTTTTTTCTTCTAACATTTCGTTCAACACCTACTAGTTATAAACTGGAGAAATGACAGGTCGTTGGTATGCTTGTTAGTTTGCCAGCTTGTTGTACTACTAGTATCCGCCTTGAAAGCCTTGCTACTTTACACCACTATTGAAAGCAGTCGAGCAGACTCGCGTTAACGTTGCCATTGCCTGGTGTTGAAGTTCCACACAATTGAATTAGTGATCGGTGTAACTCTTTCACCCGTAGAAAGTACTAGTATCACCAGTGGCCTGCGGACTATAATTCTACGGCTACTGGACATAAGAAAATTTTCTTGTCACCTCATTCAATGGCAAATGGCCTCAGGGGGCACATTACATTTATGGCGGTTGAACTCATACGGAGAACACGACGACCTGAGTCCTGGAATGGCACGGTTCTTCGAGCAAAAATGGAGATACTGGATGATGGTGGCTGCGGTCGATCACAGCATAAAAACTATACATAGTCATGTTTGCTCTGTCATAATTGAATGACGTGGTACGGTCCTGTCTCCAAGTCATCGCCTGTCATGGAAGATTAATATCACCCATCGATTTCACAGGTAGATTAGTGCTATGCCAACAGCGCATGATAATTCAAACTGTGGCCAGTACATGCACCAATATGTCCTTGACTGTTTCCCGCTCCCAGACGATATTTGGATCATGAACATCAATGGGCCCCTCCCCCCAATCGGAATTTGTCTCTTTGGGTGCGAGCCCTGACCAGCTCACAGCTCCACAAACTGCGCTACTCAGGATTTCATCTACAGGCGAGTCCCGCACCCTTACGCGATGCGACACTACCCTCGGGAAAATCCTCGCCACATCCGCTTCAGACACATCCAGTTCCAGCGGCTCCTCTTCTTCGGCGAGTGCACTCCGCATACTGCGGTGCGTATGCACGCTAGCTACATCAGGCAAGTCAAACGGTAACGCAGAGCCGTCTATGAGCGCTTCAAAGCTCTGCATGCTCGTGTTAGAGTGTCCGTACCCGCGTTCGGTGAAGCTGTCCTGGTCGGTACGCTCGGAGACACCAGTCGCCACATCCTTGATCAGCTCTGCTCCTGTTTGATCAACACCTAGCAACCTTGCAGCCCGCGTGAGGACCTCTGCATCTTGGCGAGCACGCGCAGTGAGCATCATGGCGTCTAGTGCACCAAAATGCCGTGTCGCGGTAAATAGGTCCGCAAGGTAGATGTTTAGCGGCGGGCGCATGCGAACTTCGTTGCCGCACATGTGTTTCAGCTTTGCCAAAAACGTGACTGGTATAATGGGAGTGGAACTATTTGGTGGAGGAGGCGTTGGCGGACTGGACATGAGGAAGTTTGAGCACGCGTACCCTGGTGTTGAGGGCGAGGTGAGAGCTGTACCAGTAGGGCTGCGGTGGGGTTGGTAATAGTGCATCGCTGTTCGCGTGGCTGACTGGATATTGATAGGGGTGCTCATAGCAAACCGGTCAAGCTGCAACAGATAAGCTGAGACACGACACCGCGTGAAAGGGTTCGCACCAGGCTGCTTTGTATAGAAGGTCTCTCCCGTGGATCTAAGCGACATACATAGACCATGATAAAGTCATCTGGCAGATCAAGGCGTAGTCCTGACTCGATATTTGGGAGGTTATCATCTAGGACAAGCTTCTTTTCTGCAAGAGTCCGTAGGACTGCACGCTGCGCAGGTAAACTAGCGTATTCTAATCCAGAGACGACGACTGCAGATGGTATCTTGTGCACATCTGAGCTGACATGTGATGCGTGGCGTTGATGAGTTGCACTGTTGCCACTAGAAGTAAAATTGAGCATGGAGTAGTCGGTGTGAAGGCTCGGGCGCGTTGAGATGGAACTTTCTGTGAACGGTACATCAAGACCAGCGGTTATGTCATCAGAGGCTGGTTGTGGGATGCGCTGGATGGGACGTGCATCACTTGGTGGAAAGGAGGTAGATCTCGGAAAGGAAGACTTCCTGCTGTGCAGTGTGGTGGATGAACGATGGTGCCTGTGGGGTAATAGGGACCCGTCGGTGACAATGGCACCCGATGGGAGAAAGAGAGATCGTAGGAATTCGGTAGACGTCTGAGACTTGGCATCAACATGACATCTGAGTTTGTGGGTGATATAACCGAAGACGGACGTGAGTGACTAAATACTTGGTCATTGAGATGCCGATTGACAAGGCTGCAGCATGGCGCTCACTATAGCCACAAGTCTGGAGACAAGTCCGATATCCTCTTCTCGGGTCCTTAGAATGAGGTTCCTGTCCCCTGAAACAATACAGAGAAGTAAAACTTGGACAATGATTGGTTCAAGGGGCAGACCAGGGGCGACAGAGCGGATGTGGGCGAGCAAGGACGGCAGGAATAATATTGAACCAGGATTAGGGAGATTGTCTATTAGATCAGTGGTTGTGGCCATCGGACACGACGCGTGGACTCGGATGCCAAACCTGCCAAGTGACCCCGGAAGTTGTTGGTTGGATTGGGAATTGAATCAAACGACCGTCTCGCCGGTTGTTGATATGGTGACTCTGCTAGAGTCTAGTCAGGCCCAGGGTGCCCGCGTGACACAATTGCCACTGGCAGCTGCAGGAAAGCGCTATAAGTATGTAGTTCCGGCTTCAAGTCCTTTTTTAACTTGGGCCATCGCGATTCGCGACAAGTATTCCTGGCTCGTCGCACGCCGGCGCCTCATCGACCTCGAGGCAGATCTTGTTAGCCGAATGGTGAGCATTCTTCTACTTCCTGATGTCCCCTTCAGCGCCATTTTTCTTTAGCGGCTAAGTTAAAAGTAACGTTCCCTCTTCGCACACACCTTCTCCTCCCTTTCTGGTTGTTATACTAATATCTCCCTCCCTCTTCGTAGCTTTGCTCATCGGATGAATGGCAAACAGTATATCCCAATTCTACGTTGGGGATGATTCTCCGGAGGTCGTCTACTTCCCTTTCGTGGATGTAAACCTCAGCCCAAATGCTTCTGTGGGCTGGGAGCAATACGACTCAGATACAGGTGCTGCCTCTTCACCAGGTCAACTCGGTGTAGGATCCAGTATGCACTTCACCTACCTCAATCAGGCAAGCCTTATGATTAAATGGAACGGTGAGCACAGCTATCGTACATCACCATCAAAACTATAAACTTGACCACTCATCATTACCCCAGGCACTGGTATCGATCTTCTGGGGGATGCTCACAATGCATCCTATCAAGTCGCCTTGGACGGAATTAACATCTATCCCAATACATCTGACCCTGATACCATCCTTGCCTCTTTTCATGATTTAAACAACACAAATCACACTTTGTTGTTGACGACTATTACGAATCAAACGACCCCAGATTCTTATGTGGCTTTCGATAAAGCTCTTATCACCTACGCAGCTCCTGTCGGCGTCGTCAAGTGAGCTTTCCGCAGTCTCATCGCCATACCCAACGGCGCTGTGCCATCGTTCCTGGTTGGCTGACGATATCATTTTTAGTTCAACGGCTAATTCAAAGACCATCGACGATGATGATAGCATCGCGTTTATGGGCCGATGGAGTTATGCCACTGACAGCGCGGGCAATTCCATGCACATTTCTAACACTGCCGGCGACCGTGCTCTTACTACTTTTGTGGGCAAGTGTCTTCCACTTGTTTGTCATCAGCGGCTTATTTTGTCCTTGATCTGATTTTAGGATCGGCCATAACCATCTACGGCCTCGTGTCTTCGTATTCTGGCAATTATTCTGTCACAATTGATAACATAACCACTAGCTTCTCCGCTCTATCTTCATACAACGATTCAAATGCATTGCTCTTTTTCCTTACCAACTTGTCTCAAGACGTTTCTCACACACTCGTCCTCACCAACACTCAGAACAGTACATTTGGTCTTAGTGTTGGAGGGATGAATGTCACCACGTTCGGCCCTGCAACTCTGACTGTGTCCGTAGCCATTTTTTTCGGGTTGTTGTTCAGATAGGCTGACTGATATGAGCAGCACCAATTCGTCCTCGTCAAGTTCCGGTGGAACCATTGCTGCTATTGTACTCGGTGCTATTCTCTTATTCATCCTGGCGTGTATCCTGATGTACTGGCTATTCATTGTCCGCCCACGTACCCGTCTGAGGAGGAAACCGCGGTCGAGCCCATGTAACAGGAAATTGACGAATCCAGAACGTGTCATTGATATCAGCCCTCCTCCAGGTGAGGATGATACAGAAGTGGCAAGCTTGAGCACTAGCAAAGGGTACGGGTTCGGGCTTGGTCTGCAGCGCACCTTTCCCTTCTTCCGAAAATCAAAAAATGGAGACAGTAGCAATGGTCATGTTGACGTCACACACTCACGCTCGCGCTCCGTATCCCACATTGCGAGTCCCCATGGGGAACGAGATGACAAGCACCTCTCGACTAACACACTCGCTGTGGAATTTGCTACCTTTGATTTTCCACCGGAATCTGAGAAACTAGCCCCAGGTTGGGCCAACCCAATCACACGCACGTCTTTTTATTCCCCGGGGAAGGGACATACACGAGTGGGAAGCCACAGAGTGGCGCTTCCGGAATTACGTGTGGAAGATGTGGGAGTAGAGGACGTGTATGATGACGATGATGCGGATGCGAAGACCCTGACATCCCGGCAGGATGAAACACTCGCGGCGACCCTTTCCCTGAGCCCGCGAACGTCGGAGGCACCTGGTCTTCATGCTCCCGCAATACCCTCGATGATGGGGATAGACGGCGTGCTAACAGACAGTGAGGGCGAGGTGTCTCCATTGCCTCCTCGTTACTCACACCTTCTGGAAGTGAGAGAGACGAGCCCATTCAGGGTAGATGTGGGAGCTATTCTTGGGCAGCTCAAGGGAAACCGGGACTCACAACGGACGAGTGTCAGCGGAAGTAGTACCTGGTCCCGTGTTCGTGCCAGATTCTCTCGGCGGGCTAACAGGGACGACGGGAAACAGGGCATTCACGAGGACAAGCATGAACCTCCGCCTGAGACTTCCAGTCCTGAGTCGGTCCCGGTTGTCATGCTCCAATCAGGATCGGAGCCGCCCCCGAGCGAGAACGCGCCTGCCTCGGGCACTTACTCCTTCCTCGACTTCGCTTCTTCATATTCATCATTACGTCGGGAGTCGAAGACTACTACGCTAAGCTCAGCCGCAGCCGAATTGGGGCATGGCGGAGACCGCTCACCATGGAGCGATAACATGTCCATGCGGATGGTTCGCATTGAACGCGATAAACCTAGTGAAACGACGCGCCCCGGACCTGATGCCCCTTCCACTGTGTCTCAGGGGTCTCAAACTGAATCACCCTCAGACAAGTCCGTTACTCATTCCTCGCCGTCTACTGGACTTGCTACGCAAACTACTCACGGATCCCTTTTTCCCTTCCCTGTCACTATTCCGCCTTCGTCACATATGCCACACCCGTTTAATATCGAATCTCAGCACCAACGCGAGAGGGAGGAGCTGCAATCCCTCCCACCGCCTCCCCCAGTAGCCCAACAGGTCGAGGTACCCCCCCATTCCGGTCTCCCACAAGACGCAAACTCTCCCACAGAAAGTGTGCCGTTCTCAGTTTCCGATGTCCATTTCCGCCATAGTTATTCCGATTACACAGACGCCGACTCGCGAAGGACCAGTGCTGCCTCTGCCCTGCCTCCACACCCACCTCTTCCTTCCTCGCAGCCAAATTCGCCACCACCGTACATTGTGCAACGTGTGCTCGGGATGACGCCTGTTACTTCGCACACACCCGCAGCCCGTCTTGCCGCAGGTCCGGCCTCTACGTCATCGACGATATTGAGGCAGGTAGCCCGTCCTGGAACAAGTCCTGTAGGATCTCCACCCCGAGTTCATTACCGCACGGGCTCCGTTATCGGTCCTAGACCACCCGGATCGTCCCGTGGGAGTCCAAACTTGCAATTACCGTTACAAGGTTCATGGGGCCGCGGACTACGGACAACGGCCAATAATAATAAACCGCCGTCTTCTCCAGGATATGGATGATAATTTCTTGGACGTTTTCTTTTCCATTTACTATGGATTCACACTAGCAGTGGTTTCTGAAGATACCCCCTTTTGCATCATGCTCTGGTCTCAAAATTTAGCAGGCCGAGTCCGCTGTCGCTCACTTGGGTTCCTCACACTTGCATCTGTACCTTATCGCAACCTTCTTCAATGTCATAATTAAGTTTACATCGTAACGTCACATTTCCCCCTAGCCGAGTGTCAGAAGTTAGGAAGCTGGTAACGTTTCCGAACGCCGCAATCCGAAAGTGACGAATCGTCTGATGTCGGAAAACACTTCTCGTTTCTGGGCAGGTTCCATACCCCTGGAAGTGCTTCCGTCGGTGCTGGATCCAGTCGGTGGTCCGCTCAAGGGTGGGGACCCACCGAGCGACCCGAATATGCTATCACTGTTCGGACCCCCTGGGGTAGTTGACAGAGGCAGTGCAATCCTGCTGGAGCCTGGGCTTCCAAGAGTGGCGCCGAGTGTCATGGGTGGGTCCATATCGAGGGCAGAAAGGAAGGAGGTGCTTTCCAGATCCGTCTTGGTACTTGTGATGGTGAGAAATGAATCAAGAAGGCTGTTCTGCTCGATCTTCGGTGTGCCTTTCAGATCGAGGATCTAACGGGAGAGAAAATGAAGACAGGCGTAAGTCAATGATATGTTGCGGAGAGAACGGAAGAACTGTCAACAGGCATCCTTACCTTTTGGAAATTTGAAAATGAAGCATCGCCAATGAGGAGAGTATAATTTAGAATGAAACCATCTGGGGGGTCCTGAAACTTCGTGAACAACGGATAAGGCTATGAGATGTAAAGGTGGTTACCTCGGGTGTCACGATGACCTTGAGCAGAGCCTCGAGCCTCATTGTACTCTTGGTGAGGCTGCGGGTATATCTATGCAACAAGACTATGAGCTAACCTTTCCTAAGATACCAAGGGATATTCTTACCCCTGTGTTACTAGCGTTTCACCAGGCACTCGCATGAGACGAGATTTTACAACCCCCAGGTCAATCAGCAACTGGTAAATTATGGTTTAGCTCGATGGAAAGGAGAGCAACTCCTAACGCACTTGCTCTCCACCAATTTCTCTCAAAGGTCGGCTCTTTACCACTGCGTTCGTAAACTTCGTCAGGATAAGACTAAGAATTGGTATATTGATGAGCATCTGTCCCTACACAGAGAGACAAGACCAACCTGCACACTTTATCAAAGAAATTCCTCAAATATTTCTTTTGTTCGATCAACGGCTTTAAAGTCTCGCAAAAGCTTTCGACGGTCTGCACAAGATCGTCCACATAGGGAGACTGTCCGGTGACCTCATTCAGCTTCTCCCACGACATACGAGACATCGTCGTGAAAGCACCCTCGCAAGCAGCTTCCAATTCCCTCAAAAGAGTCGTGATAGAGGTGGAGATAGCACTGCCGGTCACCTTTAGTAGTCAGAGATAGATGAGGAAACAAGCACGAATACCTCATGAATAAGTCACGCTCTGCCTGCAATGTTACTTTCTCCTTGAAGCTGTCTCTGATATTCTCTCTGATTTTCTCCTCCAACTGCATCCGTGCAATACTCAATACCAGTTTCAAACAGTTGCGGTGGACTGACCTCCATGGCCGTAGTTTGACAGTAGTCTGCTGTATTTATCAACAAGCCAGCCTGTTGTAACTGCGCAACATCAAAACGCGAGTCCATAGATCTCCGAGTTTGTGTTGTCGGCCTGCAAATGCGTCAGATACTTGATGCGTAGGCTACATGGCACAAACCGTTTAAACCGTGTTGCAAGGACATCCTCTGTGCTGCATATCAGAACCACGGTTATAATAATTGTTAAGCATCTCACCAGCGTATATACGCAGCCACTTCTTGTGCAGCATACACAGATCAAATAATGCTTGTCCTGTCGAAAGCTTGGCGCATTGCTCGAGACTCTGGCCATAAAAGTAAAATAACTCTGTTGACGAAGAGAGTACCGTCTGTGGAGGAGCGGCTTCCGCATCTGTAGAGACAGAAGTGCGCGGCGTGGCATCAAGAGACGTCCGTGGTTTTCCCTTGGAAGTCGATATTCGGTGAGGCGCGAGCATATCCGCAAGTGCCCTGGACAGCAGAATTAGTAAACACAAATACCACGAAAGGCAAGACAGAACTTGTCTTGAGCGTCAACGAAAACTCCAAGATGCGGCTCAAAGGCAGAAGACATCAACTGAACCGGCGCTGAAGATGGAGGTGAACTTGCTTCCAATATCTCATTCAGCTTATATAAGGGTCTAATATCAACAAAAGAGCAAGAGGGATGCTTAAGATCGACATACTGGTGTCAACCACTTCTTTGCCATGGAAGACTCGAACTCGATTGTTTGCTGTAGCGCTTCGAGTAGAGCCTTAATTGTCAAGGTAGAGCCTGCTTTAGAAAGCAATGCTGAAAGGTCATCTCTGAGAAAAAAGTCAAGATGTCAGTCAAGAGCTCGTATGCCACAGCGATACATACCCTGTGATAGCCACAAATTTCGTGAGCAACACCCATCCAACCCTCCACTCTGAAGGGAAAACGCGGCCTAATTCCGCTTCGTATACTCCGAGCACGCGTCTAAACCATGCATACCTCCGACTTATATTGTCTAGCTCTCCTGCCTCGTCTGTGGCGCGGAAGATACGTCGGTACTCCTTAAGTTCGAGGGCAACGTAACGATCAATCAAGTGCCTCCGGACGTCAGGGCCCAAAACATCAGCGACAGCACATGCATCTGTAACCTGAGCCGGTTTTAAGGGCTTAGCGTGGTCCTGGAGGTAGCTAAACGGAGTCACAATTCGAGGACTCAGCATATTGAGAAATTTGACTTACAAGGCGTCGAACTCTGCTTCGAGTTGAGTCCGAATCTCGCCTTGAATTTGTTGTACCCTTTTCCAGACCTGTTGAATGCGACGGACTGAGGTGTAAGGTTTGAATGAAGCAGATATCTGTTTCACAGCCTGTGGGCAAGTCAAGAGGGCTGCCGTGAAGTCAGACAGACGGCCACGCACAGCAAGAGTCTGTGCAACCTCTCCGTATCTCTTCTCCTTCACTTGGTCTTCTAGTTGTGTTAGTGCATTTACTTTTGGAAGCTTTAGCAATGGAATATTAATGACGGCGATCCCAAAGAGCGCACCCAGCATTTGCAAGCGCTTGAGTGTTGTCATACTGAGAACGAGGTTCTTCTTCGCAATGTCAAGGGCCTGGATATCCTTCGTGATATCGCGCACGACAGCCTCAGATTCCGTTGCTTTCTCTCGAATGCGTGACATTTGGCCTAGTAAGTCCTGTTATAACATATTAACGAGGACTCCAGAGCCGGAGAGTAGGCACACCGAAATCATTTCCTGAATCATCTGCATACGGTTAGGATCCTGATCGCGTCGTAGCTCTTCCCGGAGTGCATCAATTTCGCATTGTAAGTCACGTTCATTCTGAGACAGTCTCGCTTGAATTGTTTCTAGTTGACTCAGCGAGGTCTCTGTACCTTGTTCAGCTGGCATAAGATACAGCCCCAATAAGTGACGCACCATCTGGGAAAAGCTGGTTCAGCATATCTATTGGGTTAAAGTCATTGGACAGGACATCAAGAGGATCGCTTTGGTTCTCTGAATTGAGTTCGAGGATGCGTTGGATTGCAAAGATGAGCTCCTGTGGTAGTTCAGCATCTTTATGGCGAACGTAGAGCGAACTTGTCATCATGCGAGTGGATGAACCTGTAAAAGAGCTGCTAAGTAGCCGCAACTTTGTCGAAGCAATAATCAATTGCACCAATTGCTTCCGGGTCAAGCAAAGGGTTGCCAAATTGAGCGACTCGAACTTTTCCCCTGTCCCAGCAGATGCCTATGAGCCCCGCGCTCTTCACCGATGACTTCCACGAATCCCAACAGTGATACCAGGAGCCAAGTTATCTCGACCTATCACTGTCATCCCAGATTCATTTGCGCCAGCTGTTCGGCTGTCCTGGTGCGTACTCATGTTGTGTATAGAACACTCCGCAACCTCACGCATCCATCATTATAATCTTCAGGCTTTGCAGGACGAGCTTATTAGCAAGTCCTTCTCTGGTAGAGAAGGCAGAGGCTTGTTAGTAATACATACTATAATTCACTACTGGCATGGGTGACGTGACTTTTTCACAACCCAGCCTCATGCACTCCGCAGTTAATGTGAAGATGGGGAAGAAAGAGGACCGCCCACTTCTGTGAGCCCGCAAACCTTGTCATCTATCTCTTTTTCTCAGCCCCCTTTTATTCAGCACAGGCGTCCACACCGTTGCTGATATCTTTTGCATGGGTTGCAATGACCGTGTTGGTTGGTACTACCATAAGGCATCTGATTTATCTCAGAAATATAAGGAAGGTCAGTCCCATGCAGATCATGGTTTTACACGGTCTTATGCGCTATAGGGAAGTACCTTCTTGAACGCGAGAAAATAGTGAAGGAGAATAACTGGAAGTTGGATGAATGATTCACGTCTCATTGCACGCAACGGTACAATTGCCTTCTCCCCCAGCCCTTATATTTAATGTTAGACCAGGCGACTGGGGGCTACTCTGCTGGCTTGTTGTGAATGCTTTACCACCCCTAATCCTGTCTTGCGGGTTATGACTGGTACTTACTAGTCCTGCAAATGTCCCGCTTTTCTCATCATACTACTTATACCACCGCTGATTATGCTAGCTTAGTCTCCCGTAGGCAGACCTCAGACGATTGAAGACAGTCGACTAAGAAATGCTAGCCCAATTTCATCAATACTTATTAATTAGATTCAGGTATAGTATGTACTGATTACTCACCTCCGAATGTTCTTTTGTGTCACACAGAGGAACACTCAGAGGTGGAT
>PVYJ01003919.1:29834-51724 GCA_002995095.1 Rhizopogon sp. AM-2018a | reverse complement strand
GACTGTGTCCCTTCATAAACGACTGTCCCCCCTAGTCCCTTCAGACCCCGAACGTCCGCTGGCATGTTCGGGGTCCTGGTAATGCTTGAAGTTGTCACGCATCAATATTGCACGATCCTGGATTCCTTCAGCTTGCCAGAATCCCTACCGTGCTGAGATATTATTGCCAACAATGACACGAATTACAAATTTTGGTCGAAAGCGCACGTACGTGGAAGCAGGCTTCACTAACGATGCACTTGCCGAAGAACCAGCAGAACCACAAGCTTCCACTTCTGCTCTACCATCCGAGAGCGATCAGGCTCCTCCAAAAAAGAAAAGAAAACGGACAAAGAAACCGAAAGAAAGTGATGGAAATGACGGCGAGAGTGCTCAATCGACCGAAGGCAAGGACGCAGTAGGTTCTGAACAGGCAAAGGTTGCGCCGAAAAAGAAATCGAAGGGTCAACGGAAGACTAAAGGTAGATCTATCGTTGCGAGCAAATGCTGCTTCACGCTGAAAGCTTTCAGTTCGGCCAGATCCTGCCCAACGCTCCGAAACGAGACGCCAGAAACGGATTGCGGAGAGACATGCAGACACGACTTGTTTTGCATGTCGCCTAAAAGGGCACCCTGCAAAAGACTGTCCGACAACCCGTAATAAAGCTCTAGGTGGTGATGGTTCAAACCAGAAAAGTAGAGTCGGAATATGTTATCGGTACGTCCTCTTTCTACTTCTGTCTCTTTGATAGATGTACCAAGTATGGTTTCGTTAGTTGCGGTTCGACACAACATAATCTCTCGCAATGCAAGGCACCAGAAGACCCTCACAATCCTCTTCCATTTGCATCATGTTTCGTGTGTAATGGCAAGGGTCACTTGGTGTCATCTTGTCCGCAAAATAAGGACAGGGGTATCTATCCGAACGGGGGGTGCTGTAAGCTCTGTGGCGAAACGTCTCATTTGGCCAAGGACTGTGGACTAAGGAAGCAAGGCATGTTTTTGCATGATCTACCATGATCAATCGAGTAATATTTCATGTGCCACAGCTCAATCTGGAACCGCAACTTTTATTGGGATGGGGCATGGTGCTGGTGCGGATGAAGATGACTTCCACACGTTGAAACGGAAGAATGTGGAAGTGGATAGGGATATAAAGAAAGATGAGAGAGCAAAGAAAAGGACCAGTGTACAGGCTGAACCATACACACGAACAGTGAAAGCCTTCGGCAACTCCCAAAAAACGAAGAAGGTCGTTCACTTTTGATTTCCATGGAATCATATCAATCAAGTTCTGGATGCATCGCATGTTAGATCATCCTGTACTTAGTGTATGCATGAGGAAGCTGCACCACCATATGTTATTGAGGTTATCTATATGTTGGATGAATATGACGTCGTCCGACTCATCGGAACCTTAGTCGCAAGTCTGTGTTCAAGTTGAGCGCCGCCCTATGAGCCCACTTATATAAGTACTGGATTCTGGAAGAACTTTCAAACTTCTGAGGCCGATTCGCGCTCCTACTTGCCATGAATCTAGCCCCGAAATTGATTTATGGGACAGCATGGTGAGCATCAATACAGGCAGCTGAGAGTATACAGTACGCTGAATTGACAGGTAGGAAGGGCGAGAGGACAGCTCACCTTGTGATGAGCGCTTTCCTCCAAGGCTTCCGAGCTGTAGATACAGGTGCGTGTCGAGGTCAGCTTGGTTGCGTTCATGGTGAACATTGAGTAGCCTGCCAGCCGAAACATTACAGGTAGGTGTTGCGCGTCTCGGTTGATCTGATGCTAAATACACTCGTTACAGGGAAGATCTTGTAGGGGAAGCCTTGGAGGTCCTCCAAGACAAGCATAATATAAAGCGGGAAGATATCTACATTCAAACAAAGTACGCAGACTTCGTCCGAGGTTCTCCAGCAGCTCGAAATGAAAGCTTCCCTTAGGTTTACCTCCTTCTCTGGTCAAGATTCTACCAAACCTCTCCCATACAACCCCCAAGATAGCATCCCTACCCAGATCAAAAGTTCCATTTCTAAATCGCTAGCCAACCTGCATACTTCATACCTCGATGCTTACCTTCTTCATTCCCCTCTCCGCACCTTGCCTTTAACAATTGAAGCCTGGCGCACGCTTATGACTGCACAAGACGAAGGGACTGTGCGCGCTATTGGTATTAGCAACGTCTACGACGTTGGAGTACTGAAGGAACTGGATAAGGAAAGAAAGGTGCAGATCGTACAGAACAGGTGGTACGAAGGCAATGCCTGGGACAAAGAGGTCTGGGCATACTGCAAGGAGAATGGGATCATCTACCAGTGTGTCAATTTCGGATTGCATAGTTTGTTCTGTTGATGACCAGTTAAATAGGTCATTTTGGACACTGACCGGTTCTCCTGGGTTACTGGCGCACCCATACACTGTTTCTCTTGCCCATAAGTTGGACGTCACGCCTGCGCAGGTGCTCTTCAAGCTCGCGCAACTAAACAACGTCGTTCCCCTTAGTGGAACCACAAGCGAACTGCATATGCAGCAAGATCTCGCCGCTGAACGCATAGTGTTCAAGGAGGTGTACGACGACTATAAAGAAATCGTGGATCTGATATCGAGATGAGGAAGACAACATGTGGAGCATGGGACTGTTGGCATGTGGTGCGACTCTACCTGCTTCGAAGATAAGGACAGTCTGTATGATAACGATACTCGTAAATTGCTCTGACCATTCTACATGAGATAGCGGGTCATGACCAGAGCTCGACAGTGTGAGGTTAACGGATCAATCAATTTGTGTTCGTGGCTGAGTGCAATGAAGCATACACCAATGGTCTGAAGCTTCCAAGAATAGTTTCAAGACAAGCCTCGCAGTGCAGTAGGCAAGAATGAAGCTTTGAAGCCTTGTCCATTGCATTGTTGGTTGAATTGCTTTGAATATATTCCATCTTCACGAACGTCAGATCTGGGGCTTTCCGTATCTCTGTAGCAATAGGTTCATAGACCGGTGCTGCAGGCTTCCATGGGCTGTCGGCACAGACTCCAGCGCATGTCCCTGCGCCTTGAACCTCTCATGCAACTCCTCGATTTTTATAGCAAAGCGGATGTCGCGCCGCGAGAGCCCAGGAACTTTCTTGGACTCGTATTTTCCATCTGGTAAGCGGAGGAAGGTGTACGCTGAATGCGTGTGCGTGAAAATGGCGACGGTGCTATATTCGATCAAGATTCGAGCGTGATGCTAGTTTGAATACGAGTCAATCCTCTTTGAGAATACACGAGGACTTTTGATACGCGCCTTTTCTTCCCGTGAAATGTCTGCAACTCCATGAACAAAGTCCATGACATCGTTAAAGCCCTTGAAGTCGAAATGTCTATTCAAGGAGAGCACTTCACGTTCATCGAGACCTTTTCTAGCACGACCGACGCTCCACTGACGCGAAATTAATGGTTGAAGATATGTTGTAATATCTTCCGGGGATATGTGGAGGGTTGGTTTACCGGGAAAAGGTGGTAAATCTGGAAGTTCTTGTAGTTCGAGCCTAGGAGAGCGCTTCAGCGATTGCAATGGGCTGCCTGTGTCTAAACATATGAAATGCTTTAAGCAATCTCTCCCAAGCTGTGGCAGAGGTAGATAATACCTGCTGAAGATGAAGTGCGCTCTGTTTCAAGTTCAACGAACGCATGATTGCGAAGTCAAACGTCAGCTCACCCGAGGTTTCCTTGTCGTCTCCCTGTAAGCCCTCCAATTGTGTCTCCTTGATGTCGCTAGTTGCATAACCTCGGACGCTACTGCACTGTGTAAGCCTCTGGCGACATGTGTCCGCATTGCCTGTTGGTTGGCTCCTGCAGTATAAATGCAGTATATACGAACGCGAATGTAATGATCCCCGTGCTGCTGAAAACACGCGTCGGCAGGGCAATTTGAGGAGGTCGAGCATAATGGAGCCCCTCTTGAACGTTCGGTTGAATGAAATTGCCCGTAAATGTAGCTTATTAATCTCTACCCAACTTGCAAGCAACTCCCTTGACTGGGACGCAAAGGCACAGGACGTAACATAGCATTGGGGAGCATAACATGAAGCAATGTACCACATATGTCGTCAGCAAGAATGTAAGTATGTAAGATAGCTTCAACGATTTGAGCGTGCAAGTGATACAGTTGACGAGCCTCGATCGCGAGGGCGAGAGACACGTTCGAAAGAAAAGGTAGAAGAACAAGGACAACAGTTTAATGCACCGAGAAGGCCCAAGAATGTTTCATGCGTCTGTCATCGTAGCATCAGCCAACGATACGTCTGCGGCCGAAGGGCCGGTGGCGCCATTCTCCACTGGAGACGACTGATGGTTATCAGCCTTCTTCTCCGCAGGAACACCAGCATCTGCCGATACACCATTGACAGCACCTTCAGCCTCACTTCCTTTGCTAGCACCAAGGATAGCGTGCCATTTATCGACCATCGACTTCGCTCGTGTCCGGAACTTGAATTCGTCGTCGCGCGGAACTTTCTCCGTGGATAAAGCAGCAATGTGACGCATGACCTTACCGATTTTGGAAAACTGCCATAAAAATTAGAGCCACGGAAGCGATGAGTATACGTTGCAACATGTACAATCGGAAGCAGGACGCACCGAAAGGTATTGTATGAGATTAGGATGGTCGTAGTTCTCGATTGTCGTAAAGAGTTGATCAAGGGCGGGCATTTCCTGCAAAAAACGCTGGTTAACGACTGATTGGCCGATAACAAGCAGGATTTACTTCAGCGGGAGGCATTCCTTTGTTCCCCAGAAGCGCCTTTTGTAATTTATGTCTCCATTCTCGAACTTTCTTGGCTTCAGTATCTTGTTCCAAGGCAGCTGAATGAGAATATGAGTACGAAGGGTGGCGTACGTTGGCAAAGGATGAACATACGATCGATATCCTCCTCCTTCTCCCGCTTGGGCTTCTTAGATGGGGGAGGGGCCGCCTTAGCACTCGATCCTGCCTCCTCGTCTTCAGCCTCGGCTTCTGGCTCACCATCGTCTTCTGATTCAACCAATTCCTTCGACTTGGTGCCATTCCTCTTCCCTTTGGTTGAGGGAGCCTTTTTCTCGCCTTTAGTTTTGGCTTTGGCCTTTGGTTTGGGGGCAGGTGCCTCAGAATCCCGCTTTCGTTTCTTCGGTTTGGCTGGTTTTTTTGCGCCGTCCTCAACGTCACTCTCCAACTGATCAACTGGATCATTGTCTTCCTGCTCCATTGCCGCTAATTCTTTGTCACGTTCTTTCTCCTTCTCCCATTTCGCTGGGTCCAATGCAATCCGATAGCCTGTCAGAAGGTCGCCAGATTTCTTGTAAGGCTCATTGATGTATGCTTCGATTTCATGTTGCTGCAGCTTGGAGATATCTTTGGACACAAGCCAGGCACTAGATGCCAATATTCAACAGAGGAAAAGAGAACAAGTAGTATTGACATACTAGTCGCCTACGGGGAAGAACCTGATGCAATGGAACGTTGTTTTTTTGCCTGCTGGGCGCTCCTTCGCCACATTGGGGGGAACCGTGTCAGGGTTCACGACCTACACATACCATTAGCGTGAATTGTGTTTTCAATGAAGTTCAAATGACGCGACATACCATGCCTGGCCACGGCGGAAAGCCGCGTACTTTGGCTAGCACGATATCACGCTCTGCGTAGCTAGTCTCTGGTTGCTTTGTTTTGTTGCCCTTTTTGCTCATCGTCAAGGATGACGTATAAATGGACGGGACAAGTTGAGAGGACGTTTGGCGTTTGCGCGACCGATAAAACGATGGTTGAGGAGCACACGAAGGTTCTGCTCGGTTATTTCCACATGCAGCAAAACCCCCGTTTCTTGCCACGCGCGGGCCCGTGCACCCCGTGACCCATGATGACAAATTCAAATCAGCAAAGTAATTCCGGGATAGACTGCCATCGGAAACAAAACACGCAATGTCACCGAGTAGTCCGTCTACTTGCTTCCATGCCTATCCAAGTTGAACAGATTTCAGACTGCATGAGTCTTTGTGCCCTTTCGGAAGAACATTCCGGTTGATCGGACAACCGGGGTATGCCTTATTTGGACAACGCCCAAGTCACTCATATGCGGGTCGTCTGTAGCAAGTCTGTAGGTCACCATCGATGTGGATAGTGTAGTGGTCGTGAATACTCGGGAATGAGAGGACAGCTTGGTCACTTGCCTTGATCAAATCTTCGGTCCACACGAACGCGGAGGGACGAGTCCAACAGCCATGCAGAAACTTAATAGAAGTCCTAGGCACATCACTTGTGACACGGAGACGTCGCAGGGTCAACCTGAGGAAGCTTAGCACTCCCCTCGCCACGTCGAGGTAAACTTGACGAGATGAATGCTTTGCGTTCCGAATGAACCATCCGGGTCCCATGATCAGTGTCGAGCGTTTCAAGATTGTGACGAAGAAAAGATGATGGCAGAAGTAACAAAAGAATATAGCAGTAAAATAATGGTGAAAAACTCGAAACCATCGTTCCACAGTAACATGGGAAATCTTTGCAACATTATACAGGCCATCTATAGTTGGATCTCAGAAGCAAAGCATTGTCACAACGTTACGATTCGGTGCTCGTCCAAGACACGCAGACTTGACGCAGCCTTAGGTATGGGTTTACAAATCTCATAACATTATGTGCATGGCGCGTGTATCAGTGTCAAAGGCGACGAAACAGCGCCGCACATGTAGATCTACCGTATTATATTGATACGTAGCAATACACTATGCTTATCAGATCATTGAAGGCTGGAAGCTGCATGCCACAAGTCGTAAAGTCAGCCCTCACCGGCCTTTTTGTAGCTCCGTGCGACTATTACGCACCACATGAATAACCATTTTTGCCAGTAAGATCTACATATCATCCATGGGCCTGACCTTTGCAACACGCCATATGAGAAACATGACATCAGTCCTACACATGCAGATCGGCCTCGTGCAGGGAGGTCGAAACAGGTTAAACAGGAAGCAAAAACGGAATGATATGCTCTAGAAGAAGTACCAAACCGAAGAGTCGTGTCATTCCGTATAAACAGAAGGTTTCGCGTTAGACTTTAAAGGTAACGTGAGGATGATGACAGTTGAACGACGTTCAACGTTCAGCCCGCACCGAGCCCGCTAGTATCGCGATAGACTGATCGAAGGCTCAGGCTCGGAAATCCGGGCGCAAAGTCCGTCAGTAACTTCTCTAAGCCAGAGAAACACGTGTCTACAAAGGACAGGCGCCAAGATAGAGCTTGGAACACGAGACCAAGATTCGGATAAGGGAGATTGTCGACCGCGCTTGTTGAAAGTGGAAGTCGTCTTGAAACTGGAGTAAGCTCCTAATCAAGCATGTAGGTTCACATTCTTCTCACGGTTGTTCAACCTGTGTTCACCCCGCAAGTTGGCGCCAGCACGCAAAATCGTGGTTCATTCCAATGTTTGAACCAATTCGGGGAGGCACTCGAGGAGGCCAGGCAGAATTCAAATGGTCCGATGTTTCTGCAGATAAAGACAGAGAGGTTCGTCAACTGTTACACATTGTTCTTACAGTGGGTAATCGCTATGTAGAACTATTTGGGCCACAGTATCAACGCCCCGACTGGAAGATGGCAGAAGAATAAGGACATTCACTGGTATAACAGAGACCAGACGAATGATGCTGAGAGGGAAGAAGAAATAAGAAAAATCAAAGAGGCAGAAGCTGAGGCGCTCGCGGCAGCACTGTGAGTATTCTCCTCGAAACGTTATGGTCGGGTGCCAAACGAATTTTCCAGCGGGTTTGCCTCCGGGACTGCTCCCTCTGCAAATGCTCCTTCAGCTGTTTCCCCAGGTCCAGCCCAACCCCTTGCTGCAGATGAACAGCATGTTTCAGAGAAAGAGGAAAGGCGTCGTAAGAAAGCTGAACGGAAGGAAGAAAAGAAAGCTCGTAAAGAGAAACATCGCGAGTCTCGCCATGACGAGTACGAACGACGTCACCGTAGAACTCGGTCCCGTTCACACTCACCTCGACCCAGCAAACACGAGGATCACGGGAGGCGTCGTCTCCCTCACCGCAGTCGCTCGCCTCCATCACCTGCTATTCGACATGCGAAGAACTACGATGAGGTGGAACGTGAAAGAGAACGTGAAAGAGATCGGCGGCGATGGAATGTAAACCAAAGGGAGAGGCTAGGCAGCCGTTATGGACGAGATTAACGTCAACTGAACCCCCATACCATCTCAGCAGAATGCTGTATGTTCGTGCGTTACGCCATTACGCACTTAGAAGCTCACTATATTATTTTCCCCGCACTAACCCATCAATGTATCATATTTGCGTTCTCGTGAAACACTCATCACTCAGCTACATATCAGCCAATGACCAGGCAATTATTAGTTGGAACTGTTTATGCCGTAACGAGAGATGCACTCGCAAGTCGCAACACTGTCAAGTACGTTGACCAAGTATAGACTGGACGCTAATTCATGGATATCGGGGCTACACCATTTCAGTGTGGCACTGCCAACCGGTGATCAAACGCATGAGCGCATTGATTACGCCTTGATCCAGTCATTCCTTGGCGACAAACTGGCATGCATAGCTTGTCGGTTTGCTAAGAGATCCTTGATCGTAAATACGTATGTGATTTTGGGATATATCTGCGTGCGATAATCACATCATCACTAGTTCCGGTTGATTCGGTTGATTCCTCACCCGACTTCTATCCTTCTGGATCAAAATACAGGCATATTTCACTAGAACTTCCTGTCGATGAGTGCGGGGAAACTCACAGGCTTCTGCTTTGTTTTTCACGAGCACCTGATCAACTTTCCCTTGCAAATGCATTGTTGGTGGTTCCGTTTGTTGCGGCCTCGTTGCGTGTTCCAGCGCCTGTCAAACGCATGCTGGTACTAGTACCGAAGAGCGCATAGGTCGGTATGGATCGACGATGAGGTATTGCCATCCTGGTCGCATGCTTTCAGGTTCATCGAGCGCCACGAACGAGGAGACCCTGATGAGAATTGGGTTTTGCATCTATAGTGACCTCCAGAGTCTCCTCCGCAGTACGTCATGGCACCTGTTTAATTTTGTTCATCGGTCTTCGGGAATAGCGTGCCATCACGAACGCCTTGATTTACGCTACCTCTTTCGCGTGTCTTCCCCACCTTCTGGCTCCATTGGTCGATTGGTCAATGTAAGTTAGTGCGTCCAAATTCAACGTGCATCTCATGAGGTCGTAGACTTACTTCTTCACTGTCAATCTCGGCTACGCGGCAGTGCGAATCTCTCGTATCTGGTGTCCGGATAGCACGAAATTCACCTGACATGCATGGCATGCGTGCCGGAAACGGCTGAACATTTGCCATGTCCTGCTCGCAGAAATACCTCGGATGTAGCTGAATCTCTCCATCACTACCCCCTCTCCAAAGCCATACCATCTTGCCTGTAACTTTGAGTCGACCATGACAACCTATGGAATGCCTTTCCTCTTGGAGGACAAGTCTGGCAAGCTGACGGGATCAGATTTTGTGGACATCAACGACCGTTTGCGTTTGACGCTTCGATGCACGGCTCGAGGACCTACCCGCACTGCATACGTGATATATGGCAAGGTGTACGCGACAGATTCTGTCTCGACTCTCGTGACTCTAGACTTTGGCCCCAACAACTCTCTAGGAAATATATCCTTTGGATCAGGGGCTCAGATGCCTATGAGCGAATTCCTTGTTGAATCATCTGCCCTTGGAAGGTTAGTCCCGATCATGCGTACGTCACCTATACTTACCGCCATCCAGCACAAAGACGAGGAAGTTTAAGGGGTCCGACGGCCACGTGTACCGATGGAGTTGGAGGACTACGACTAGCGAAGAGTGGACGGTAAGCACTAATCTCTGAAGTGTAATTTCGAATCTTATGTATGCGAACAGTGTACCAATTCAAGTAACCACCAGATCGCTTCTTATTCGTTGAAGGTACCCGGAGAGCCAGAATATAATGGTTCCTCTGGGTGCGTACTCACCATCGAGGAGGCGTATCCTCATCTTGTAGCTGGTATGATACCCTGTCTCAATTGTTTATATGTAGCGATCGACGCTGACTGAAAGTGTACAGAGATGTTAGCATCCCTGACGATCATGAGGCATATAGTTGCTCATAACCTCTGATGACCAACGTCTGCATTACTTTCGATCTTATTAACTTATTTCTTTACTGCAACATATATTCTTCATTCGTGCATATCTGACATTATGCTTCGCTGTAGTTATCCACGACACTAGCGCAGGAACTCGTGACTTGATCCGTTTTTAATCTTCTTGTATTCCTGTATCTCAGGACCCAACTCTCACAGACCTCCTAATCTCTTCTCTTAACCCATGAATACACGATGATGGATGTAACCCTTTCGCACCCGAGTGCTTCGGCTCGCTGCCATGATGCTTATCTGCTGATATGAGCGTACCATCCATTGGGATAATCGGGACAGCAGCTCTGGCAAAGCCGTGGCAACAACCTTTGTCCTTCCTTTGTCTGCCATTGAAATGAGACAGAACGTGGGGATAGGGTGTCGGCTGTGTGGAGTCTTCCTTACGTGCATACAAATTCACGTGGTACTTATGGACAGTTCCTTATTTTGTTTTGGACACGAGGCTAAAGCGATGGCGCCATTGTCGCTGTCGCAACAAGCCGCAGCGATCTAGTCCACGGTGCATATCTTTACGCTGAAGCTGCAGGGTTACCTGCTGCCGCAGTCTTTGGCTTCCGCCGAGCGTGTAGTTTATGAGGCACGTGTGTACCCCAGCAAAGGAGTCGGGTCTTAATTTCAAACGCACGGACCCCAATGGGAATGGACACCGTCCATCGGTCTGAAGAACTCCAAGGGAGCGCATGAACCCATTTCCTCCAGCTTGGCGAGGCCAAGGTCCAATGACTTGAATGATGATATTTCGATGGAGTCAGAGTCCTGTTTGCAATGCCCTGCGGATAACCTTGGTTCCGCCGTTTCTGCTCGTGGCACCAATCTGCCTGTCTGGTGCGCAGCGCACCCACCGTCAACCACCATTTCTTGCAAGGCACTGTTCTGTCAGTGTCGAATGTTTAGAACACACAATGATCCGAAACCAAGATGCCCATATCAAGGAAACACACCAAAAATACAAGACAATTCACAACCTAACAATCCCAAAAAGTTTACGTCTGCACGATTATCCCAGTATATCGTCCAATCATACGATCATATATAGCTGCGTCGTGTTGTTCTACGTGGCCTCCTGTGGCCTCCCACCACATCACTGACCAATGAATCGGACCGGATATTTGGTATGGCCCGTATGGGCAACGCCACTACCAGATGAGTATTAGAATCAAATTAGATCCGACAGATCGATTAGTGCAGCTGTTCAGAAGTCCTCGTGGTACCTGGAAATACATTACAAGTGTAGACAAGTGTACTACCTTAGACGGGCGACGAAGGTCCGGAATGAACGTGCAGGATTTAGAACAAAATAACGGGGCACTTAGTCCCCCCAGGAACGTGATATAGCACCAGCGTCATGGATGGTGAAATCCTCGTTATGTGGTGGAGCGATACGATCATTCGAGGGCTCGGAAGGATCCTTTGCAAAATGCACGAGTCAGGTCACAGGTTGTAATTCGTAGGTGGAGAGCTCACAGCATCAGAGGAATTATCCGGTTCCTCCAGAGACAAATGGGGCTGTAGACGCGGTGTTTGCTCATCATTTCCTTCATCCGCATTGTTTTCGTCCTCGTCAGGATGAGAGACTTGATCAACACCGACGACTACAGCTCGTCCATGTTCGATTCGGCGCCCTGGGCGGCCCCGAGAGATACCATTAACCACCCTGCTTGCACCATCACTCCCAGTGGTGGATACAAGCCTAACATTCAAAATCGGCTTCTGACGATCAACTCCTCCATCCACAGCGTCGATACTATGAGAAGCTGGACCTTCCGGATATTGCGGCAGTGAAGTCCTCGAGAGAGAATTACGACGAGATGGTCGACTGCTATCCAGGGTCCCACCTGACGTACTGCGAGATGGAGGCTCGCCAAGAGATTGGTTGTGGAGGTTGAATGGGAAAGAGAGATTCACATTGACCATTTTTCTGTACGTACATGTCAGGGTCCGTGCTGTAGAAAGAAGTATTGTAGAGACGTACCCTTCTTTTGACCGCACGACGGTGCCCAACCGTTCTTTGAGCTTCTGCTGGTCAACTGACCGGGGCTGAGGTCTGAATAAACTTTAAGAAGGACACACTAGAGGAGTGAAATGTGCGACTTGCGTAGGGGTCTCACATGCGGTGGTGGCGGGAATCAAGTAGGTGCGTTCATCAGGAATTGTCTACTGAATAGTTAGGTCATTGACTGGGGTTGGATTGATAGGATACAGACTGGGTCGCGCCTGCGCCGTCGAAAACAACAAGAGAACAAGTAACTGAACATGGACGAAGTAGCAACGGGGTCGGCAATAGTAACTACTGAATGGATACCAAATGCAGCAATTTCTAAGATGACTGCCTATTTGCGGTACGGAAATGGCACCAAAACTTAGGAAAGTTAGTTTGCGAAAGTAATACATTTCTACGATATAATAGTTTGGATTATTACAGCCTTTCCAGGAATACTGCTGCTGATCGAGATATGACCAAGTGCAGAAACAGAGGTTTTGCAGGGTCGGCCGCCGCGCGCCAATGAGAGGTGAAATGCGTAGAGTGTGGTTGGAAATTGATAGCATCGAGCGAACAGAAGCAGCGTATAAAGTTCACAGGTTTCTGATAATGTTATGCAGTGGATAACGAATATGGAATGGTTGACTTCCCGCAAGGATTAACAGACGAATGCCACGTCTCTATAGAGAGACGATTGGGGAAGTCCGAGGACAAGGTACCTGGAACCGCCGGCACTCGTCATCGAGCGTATATTTGAGGGTGTAGATACGGCTCCACGAGTGTGAATTGGGTTCAGAATTATAGGTGGTGTAGAGAGGATAAGAGCAGGTTGAAGCTAAAAGGCGGGCACAACGTTGCGGTTAACATCGTCTACGAACAAGGGAATCCTGAATCGACCAATGAGATGGATTTAGCTCGAGCAAGATAAAGTCAATTCTGATCTGAGAAGGTGATCGAATTTAGTGAAATAGGACTTTGTAACTAAATGAGTTTATGTAAGAGATATGGAGGAAAAAAAATTAGAGTTTTGTTCGGAACACCTGACGACCAGGCACGCGTACACGGTGCTGAGGAAATCAGACGGCCCCGAATTCGCGTGTGGGTATTGAAATTTGATGGAAAAAGAACAAGTTGCGCCCATGAGAGAGAGGGAGGGGATGAGAGGACAGAATGGAGATTCAATAAATTTGAAAAGATATGATATTTTCTGATGAACTTGACGCGGCTGCTAGTTGAATATGTAAACGAACCAGGTTCACGGAGTCTTGTGAGTTACCCAGATTCTTACCAGATTTGGGTCGGTCAACTTGGGGCTTCCCCCCCTTTGCAAGCTTTTCTCCTTCAAGAAGTTCCAAATCTCGCGTGGCAGACGTCGAAAACCAGTGCCGCATTACCACTCACCTGTTTTCCTTATTTCTGATTCAAACTTCTCATTCCAACCCCCCCTCCCCCCTTCTCGTATTACTTATGGTCATCAGCACAGACAGCGATATCTACACTCCGTTCCCCCAAACCATCATGATGGAGGACGGCCCTCAGTCCAGTGAGGATGGTTCCGGTCTACACTCTCCCATCTTCAGTGCCCATTTTCCACAGCCGCACGGAGACAGTAGTAAGTCCTATCAAACTCGTAGTCTTTTCAACGTTAATCGTCATTTCACATGTTGTACACAATAAAGTCCGCTATCATCAAGATCAACTTGATATACAACATGCAGCGGGCATCCTAGCATCCCAGTTCGATTACAGCAACATCAGTATCACAACCCCTCACCACCACCACCATCATCATCTTCTCGAAACACCTCTTGATCTTCATCCCAATCCTAATCCGAACCCTCACCACCACCACTATCATTCAGAGTACTCTCTACCATCAAGAAATCACCTTGGTCTCGACATCCCGCCCCATGCATACCCTAATACCCGTCTTCCTCCTCCCCCGGCTCACGGCAGCGCAATTAATCTTTCATACCAAGGCCCCCCCCACCGAAGGTATTCTGATGAAGACTTGCATCATCACTCTTATTCCTCAGGTGGCGGTTCAGCACAACCCTCTGTGACTCAATCTCAACCTCAAGAGGCCACTCAGAGATCCCCTGTCCCAAGGTCAGAGTCAATCCCTCAACAGCATACTCCCCAGCCAGCAGCATCTACATCTCAGGATCCCCCTTCCAGGGAGATTTCGAATCAAGTCATAGCTTGTCGACAATGGTGCGTTTAATCGTTGCCATCCTTCTTCAGGTTGTTAATTCACGTTGTTGCTAAGTCGTGCGAGGAAAATTCGGTGTGACTCCACAAGACCAATTTGTCATAATTGCGTTCGCCGCTCAAATGAATGTCAATACGATGCAGCACCTAAACGACGAGGGCCTGACAAAAGGCCAGGAACTCGTCAGCGCTCGTGTAAGAAACGTCCAGCTGATGGTTCAGCCCCTCCTTCCGTCCCGCCCAAGCGGAAACGCGCTGGGGGCAGGAATGACGACATTCAAGAACCTCGTGGACTTGCAACCAATGCAGCTTTGCGACCTGATGGCGATCGAATTCGTCTCCAGTCCTCACTTTCACCTACTGGCGCTGAATTCTCTTCGTCTATGTACTCCCGTGCAGCGTCAGACGACAGTTATCCGGTACGTTTACGTCGCTGTATTCTTCGATAAATGATTACTTATTCCGGCTTCAGGTGGAGAAATACCGCATCCCATCGACGCCTTCCATGCAATATAATCGCAAGGAATGGTGGGATAATTTAGTTATGAGCTACTCTGCTACTCGGGATCAGTCGTACGTCATTTACATTATCAGAGCGCGAATCAACTAATTTAAATGACCGTCTTATTTCCTAGTTTGAAGGATATAGCATCAGATCTATCAACACTGTATGTCATTCCCTGACGACTCAATTAGTTTGATTTAATGTCTCGTCAAGGTTCACCGCTAGTGGATACTGGTTATCGTTCGTCAATGTTCCGGATTTTGTTCGCAGCTTGTACAATCCCGAGGACCGGTCGCTTATGCAGCCCTCACTTGTTTTTGCGGGGTTAGCTTTAGCGACCCTAATGAAATCAAGTGAGATGGAACTGGGTTCTGCAGGCCGCGAGCGCGCCATCTGGCTTCGTGATAAGGCACAGGCTTGGCTGGAAATGTCATGGAATTCCCAATGGATAGACATGACTCTTGCGAAGGCTGCCCTTGTTCGTGTGCATCCAGTCTTCTTTTGACTTTCTGCTGACATTTTATCTAGATCATTGCTGTGTACGAGTCCTCTGCACACCCGCTCTATACTCCCGAGCGTGCGAGACGCTCTCTGGCTTATCTCGATGGAATTGTCCGCCAATTAAGCTTGACATTCCTAGATGGCAATGAACCGGATGTTTCGACGTTCACTCCTAACGCCGTACCCATTGCTCACAGACACCGTGCTTTTGACCAAATGTCCAAGGATGGTGTTCGTTCCCCTCATCGCAAGTGTGATTGTATCCCCATTCCGCCTAACTCCTCCATAGCCACCGATCATTTCTCATCCTCGTGGTCTTTCACGCCTCCTTGGGATCCCTCGTGGACCCCTGAAGAGATGCATAAGGAAGCTTGCAGGAGAATATGTTGGAGCGCCCTTAACCTCGTGGCTAGGTACACGTCACATTGCATCGCGTTCCAGAAAGAACCGAGTGACCTTTTCCTGACCGATCCTTCCAACGTTCGTATAGAACTCCTTGAATGTGCATTTTACTCCATGCTGACGGTTGCGTAGTTCCGGTTATTGTTCCCTGGGGAGGTATCAGAACGAGGATCCAACGAGCACAAGGCGCAATCTCCGAAGGACTCGATATGGGCACTCTATTGCCGCAGCATGCTCCTTTGGAATTTCTGCACCACTCGTCTGCGGAAAAATGTTTTTAACAGCACGGAGACAGCTGAACTTGCGCTTGAGGCCTGGTCGGAGACCCTTGAGATCCAGGATGCGTTGGATACACACACTTGCAACCTTGATATGGCGTTATTGTACATGAGTCGGGAGTACATGTACAAGTACGTCACCTTCACCTCTCTCTCTAATGGTTGTGGATGTTAATAATTTTCCGCAGTACACAGATTATGATCACTCAGATTTTCCGAGCGTGAGTCCTCCATTGCAGCAGGCTCTTGGGAGACTGATTGATGGCGTATTTAGTGTTCGTGCAGATTCCGGAAATCTACCGCAATTCAACCGTAAACTGGCTGAGCAATGGCGTAAGTGGCTCTAGATGTGCAATCTGCCAATTGATCGCGAATTCGTGGCGGCAGTGTATTATCAAGGCCACTTCATCCGCAGAGTGAAGATGTCAATTCACCATCTCGGTGAACAAGATGGCGATTTGTTTACTAGGCAACCATTCCAGGTGACTTGGTTTGCAAGCCAAGTTGCGATGTGAGTTCAACTCACCACTGTTTGAAAACTTCGCGTGCTAAATATGGTGGTGATCCGTAGATGTATTTCTTTGTGGGAGGATGATAAGACTCTCATCGAAGCATTGGAAGTTGCCAAAGACGTTGTAATGCCCCTCGACGTGATGAATTCGTTGTGGCCTTGCCCAGGTCAGTGGCGCAGGTTTCTTAACACTATTATTCGGCTGACCAGAATTCTCAGTGTTGCAAAGCAAGTGCGACGAACTGCGTAAGCGAGTAACTGATGCCTGCCACTCGGTCAATATCTCTGCCCCATTGCCACCCAACTGTTCGCTCCCTCCACACATCCGGGGTGCTCCATGATCGCGCTCGTGCTCGGCAGTCACCCACCTCTACTTCCCTGGCAATTTTCGCTCCTCCGCTAGTTTACGCCAAATGCTATGTCAATTATGTTTCGCTTTGAGGAGCCTTTGTTATTATTGTATAGTGTTTTCTTTATCTTCTATCCCCGTAATTTAGTCGAGCCCCACCAATAATTCGCCTCGCACAGGCCTCTCGTTTCTGAAATACTTTTTTGTACTGTATCAACTTCGGATACCTCGTCAAATGTCCATTTAGTCCGCACCCGTTCTTCGAATTTATGACCTGTTTCTATACACGGCGCATGCATCGTCCGACAAGGAAGGAAGCTTTTTACCTTTTGCGAGTAATTACAAGCAGGATGTTAGGTAGGGAGGCTTCTTGGTTTTTAACGTATTAATCGAGATTTACCGCTGAGGAGGTCGATCAGGGATTAAGAAGCACAAGGAGGCAGTTGGATCTTCGACGCAAGGCTTACGGACACAGCGTAATTCTTCACACAACTGGAGAGATAACGATTACAATGCTGTACAGCCACGCACTGCGATCAAGAAGAACTTGCGTGTACAATGTGTATGTAAAAATTGTCAATGAGTGTACTTTGCTGTGTAATGAATCGTGTGTCCACTCCTGCGAGATCTCTTATATACATGCTAGATTAACCTCCGACTCCTCGGTCACAGCTCTTCGAAATCAGGACCTTCCGTGCCACCGTGGGTTGTGGATGTGTTGGAGCGCTCGCTGTTTGCCCCTGTGCGGGGCGAAAAGAATGATGGTGAGTGAGGCGCCTTCCATGTATGTCCGATAGTCGTGGTATGCCTCGTCACGCCCTCGTCCTCTGCAATAAGCGCGCGTGTTGCAGAGTCAAGAATAGGTTTTAGCCGGGCGTCCCTGTACTCCTGCCAATCCTCAGGCGTGTAATTGGTGCGTCCTTGTTGATCTAGCCAGATGAGTGCGTCAAACTTGCTCACATACTCATTAAAGAGGAGCTCTCGCTCTGGCATCAAGACGCCAAAGACTTTTTGTAGGCGCGATTTCTGCGCTGCCGCGTACCAGCGTGCCGCAGAGGGCGAGACGCCTGCTTCGAGTTCGCGGGACATGGCGACTGCCTCATGACGCTTTCCAACGAGGGCCATGTCATTCCCTGTGAGGCTCCTGGTAAACGATTGGGATATCCTTCTGTGTTCATCGTGAATAGAGTTCAAGCCGCGCGCGTGAGGGGGGACTAGCTTTGTCATCCCTAAGTAGCGTTGGGTGTGAAAAGGCAATTGTATAAAGGTGAGACCTGAGAGTTCGTAGGGAAGCGGTTCATAAACTGGAGCGGAGAAAGGAGGAAGCATGGTTTGCAGACGACGATAGAGACGACGAAGAGACAGCAAGTAATGGCAGGCTTGTGAGATGGAGTTTGAATCACTGGTTAGTAGATTCCACCGTTGATGACCTACCTTTATATATTCAGGAGATGTGGCTTTGACTACCATGGTCACAGCACATACACTCCATGCCGCACAGCGACAAGCAAACAGGAAGAAAGGGGATCCTCGCTGATGGCCAACAACCAAGTCCACCAGTTTGAAGCTCCGCAGGTAACAGAGGAAGTGGGTTGGATTTGCCGGCGCTTGCCGCGGCTTGAGCGGTCATGTTATCAGTGGTGACTTATGGACTTGTGCTGGGCTTGCCCCTTCTATTTCTCTTCCTCAGACACTCCTTATCCCCATCGCGTCAGTCTCGTCCACTGATCTCTCAACCAGAGGAGAAGAAGTCCCTCAAAACAATCATGCAACCACCCAGAGACGACCTCGATCCACCGAAGGACGATCCGTTCACCCTCGAACAGCTTAAAGAGTTTGACGGCTCCGATCTTTCGAAGCCAATTTATGTCTCTATTAAGGGTGTGTCCACACGTGTAAGGTGATGATCGTTGTCGCTCATCTTCATCTAGGCATTGTTTTTGACGTCACACGTAAAAGCGACGTGTACGGTCCCGGAAAGTCATACAACATCTTTGCCGGGAAGGATGGCTCAAAGGGGCTTGGAAAGTCCAGTTTGAACCTGGAGGACGCTGTACCAGACTACAGCGATCTCCCAGAGAACGAGAGAAAGGTCCTCGACGACTGGTTCTCATTCTTCCAGTACGTTCCCCCCGATTAGACCAACGTGTTCTAGCGCTTATTGTCATTTCCCGACAACAGGAAACGCTACAACATTGTTGGACGCGTCACAGATATGCCTCCCTCAGTTTCCACTCTCTCTAATCTATAACTTCTTCATTGAAACTCTATCGCCGACCTATCATCTTTGTCATAATCGTTGTTCAAACGCTCTGTATCATTGGATCTCGATCGCTTTTTCGCATTTGCTTTACATGAACCTTTTTGAATGGAAGCATTTTGATCTAGTCCAAGTTCGCCAGCAAGGATAGCAGCGGGGTCCTAGCACCATTACCAGCTGTCGGTCTGCCCGTCTACGTTTGGCACTGACAGCAAACCATGGTCTAGAACAGGACAGGATGATGACATCGATGAAAGGTAATAAATTTTGCCATGTCTTTTCAAACGCCAAGCTGTTCATAGAAGACGATGGATGTTCGATATTGCAATGCCTATTTGGCAGCCTCGGGAAACGTGCTTGTGATTTCTTACTCGTCCACTTTACTCCATTTGACAAGGATTTTGCGGAGCTGAGATCCGCATCCCATGACTACTATCTATACTCTATACTTGGATCCGCAGCGTGACATCTATGACATCGCTCTTTTGATGTGTAGCTCAACTTGATCTGCTGACCCGCTGCGCGCGTGGCAGTTGATGCGGCTCACTACTTAGCCATGCGCTCAAACTGTCTTACATTGTTACAATATTAGCTCGCATCATTTTCACAATTTTTGATTCACATCCCATAATATAAAGCACCTGTGAATTCAATCCCAAAAATATTAACGAACGATCAAGATAAGTTCTCCATTACATACGAATCGTAGAAAGGGTATACTAGTTTTTAGTCAACTCCACCATCGAACATCTTGGTAAAAGGAAACGAAGAGAGGGAATGGAAGGTGGGGCACAACGAAATAAGCTATGAACCATTGCGTGTATATTCAGAAGAACGAGCAGAACAGGCATAGACGTCGAGATCTCATGATGGGGAGCCAAAATGTAGGGTGTGAATGTCTGATGCGATGAAAGCTGGTGGAACTACATGCGAGGGGGTCAGATGATGCATGGGATAAACGGAGATCAAAAGGAGAAAGGTGGGGGGGTGGTGGTCATCACAGCAGACCACACTCGCGAAGATGGATCTGCAGCAGGATGTCCTGAATAGCACTTAGGACGACTATCGGTGATGGTAGGGTCAGCCTGTGCAACTTCGGGTATGATGGGGTGATCCTTACATCTGATTTGTTGGGTATCCGTTGCGCAAGTATAATGCGCGTATATTTGCTTGGTTGCTGCGTTCTGGTTCAACGCAACGAAGCGGTGAAGTAAATAATCACAAGCGGCGTCATAGTTGTCACCGCCAATGTAGTCTGGGAAGTAGTCGCCGAGGGGTGAGTGTGGGAGTTTCTCTGCAAACAGGTCGATCTTGTTCAAGAACAAAATCTGTGCGGTGGCATCAAGTGTTTGATAACAACACAAGGCAGGGAGGGAAAAGACGTACGATAGATGTTTTTACAAACCACCGCGAGTTGCATATTGAGTCAAAGAGTGTCAATGCTTCCTGCATGCGGTTCTATGGACGCCGTTAATAAAGGGGGAAACGAAAAGTAGTACAGGTTGGAACTTACGACGCTCTCGTCTTCGTACAACATCTGATCATACTCGCTCAAGGACACAAGAAATACTAGTGCGGTGACATTCTCGAAGCAGTGGATCCACTTCTTACGTTCACTTCGCTGACCTCCGACATCAAAGAGCTTGTACGTTAGCTCGCCGACCTTGAATGTAGTCTCGGTGATACCAGTTGTCTTGACTCTGCTCCGCAAGATATCCTGGTCTGTCGGCATGTATTCAGGTGCGCACATGCGGTCGATTGCATTGAAGTAGTAGACGGCGGAGTCGTTCAACTGGAACTCGCGCGACCGGCGAACGGCTTCCTTCACACCCATGTCCCGCCAAAGTCCCCGAATAGCATCAGCGACATCTCTTGGAAGAATATCACCCTCAATCTGACCAGGAAGAGCGAGAATGACGGCGCGACGAGCATCGTTCTGCGGTGATAGAGAGATGTCGAGCTGAGGCATGGCCTCAAGGATAGCGCTGGAAGACCCTTCAGGGTTACAATTTGATATTTTTGAAGTTGGACAGCTGGTACGCACCGCATGGACTGAATGGTATTGGAGTATATAATTTCCTTGTAGGAATCCCGTTCTGAGTCATTGTAACCGCCGTGATGAATAAGTTTCATCTGTTTGAGGACGGTGGACTGCGAGAATATGAATCAACGCTGATTTCAGTGGCCACGCGTCAAACTGACCTTTCCTGACTCTCCCGCTCCCAGCAGCAACATTTTAATCTCATTCTTGGCCATCATCCGATCTCGCCTGAGTTGATTTTCAATCTCATCGTTGCCTACGTTGAATTGGTGAGCGGGAGGGTTCATTCGGACTGATGAGAGAAAGAATACGCACGAGCCTTGGCCTCACTGTCGACGCCAGTAGATTGTACGCAGCCCATGTTTCACAGAGAGGGATGGACTGTGAAAAGAAAAGAAAAGATGAGTCGTAAGGAAGAGAGTAAGGAGCGGGTGATCCAACAATACTAGCGGAGGTGGGAGAAGTCAGCACAACCAAAAACAACTGTAACGTTCGGGGTTGGTCATTCTTCTCTCCGTTTTATTTTACATAATTATTTTTATTCGGCATCCCCGCCTCTTCTGCAACCCCCCACTTATCAATCTGACAGGTGACAATATTAATGTCGATCCCTTTCCAACTATGCCCAGCCCAAACCTTGACTTTAAACCAGACGGTTCAAACCAAGTCGCAGCATCTCAGAGACAAAGCA
>PVYJ01003919.1:0-29824 GCA_002995095.1 Rhizopogon sp. AM-2018a | reverse complement strand
AGCTCAAGATTCATAAACAGTAGTAGCAGCTTTTTTTAATTCTTTTCTTTTTCCCAAAAAACGGCGTCTGTCATTATAAACAGCTGTCAATAGAAAAAATATTCTGGGAATGTACCTGGTCGTTGTCCGGCTAACTGGAGGAATTTTAGTTTCAAGTTGAGACACACTATTACATCGCCAGTGGCATGCATGAATAGTTTGTGATTTGGCACCAGTCACGTCCGAAATTCACACTCCGAATAGAGCGGAATCCGCGATCGAAACGCGTAAAGCGAAGAGCAATATATTACCTAAGCCTGATCACCTTATTACATCACGTGCATGACCACATCCTTGGAGTTCACTGTCTAGCGCGATGACCAACAGGATGTCCGCAGCGGAATCTTATAACAGTTCTCTACCTCCACCTGGCGCGGACCCTGCAGCAGATTCCACCCAATCTCCGGTTGCAGTTGACGACCCCCCACCACCTTATCCATCACGAGAACGTCGTTCGCGTATAACCCGCTATCATCGGAGGCATCGCTTGCCAGCGCCCTCTGATTCAGATCGTCCAACAACATGTGTATCTCCTCATTTACCAGTCCCGACCCACTCCTTTCCTCGCACTGAAGATGCTACAGAGCAGACTCCATTATTACTCGGTGAATCTCCTCCAGAGTCCACCAGGCGTTCCTCTGGACGTCCGAGGACATATTCTCAGTCGAGCACAATCATTTCGTCGACTTCAAATGCGCCCTCCCTAGTGCAAACAGTGCTATCTCTCCTCCAATCTGACGCAGCCGATGAGTCTGATGTAGACATATATGAGGTCCTTGCAGATGGGCGCGACGACACGGTCGTAGACGATGGACGTCACCAACATTCCGGTGTACCAACAGAGTCACATTCTGGAAGATGGTCCCTGTTTTCAAGGCGTTGGTGGTCCCATTACTTCCGACCCATGACTCGCAGAGCATATCATGCTGCGGTGTTCCATTTACTTGTGCTTAACTTTCCATATGCCCTTACTGCATGGGTGTTCCTTTTTGTATTTACGTTGGTCAGTGTTTGATTCTATTCTCTGACGGTCTTCGGGTGTTCTGACCCCCCTTGCATGTACAGACGGGTACGACATTATTAATTGCTTTGCCCTTGGGCGCTCTCCTTTGCTTCCTTGATTTGCTCGGTGCCAGGGCGTTCGCGAGGGGAGAAGTGCGTCTTCGCTTGCAATTTCTGTCCCTTAATTTTTAACTGAATTTTCAACCGGAATTTTCTCAGCTCGCTCTCCAGACAATGTTTCATGGGCCTCTTGCTTACCCCCCACCTTATCCGCCTCGACCTATCTTCCAGCGGGTGCGACCGCCGCGGTCCTCTGAGGTAGAGTCAGGATTAACATATCACGAATTCTCATTCTACAAGAACACGTACGCCATGGTGAGTCCGTTCTTTTTACTGGAAACATTCTGGCCCAGGCCCCCCTTACCTCCGTTATTCGGTCGCCATTTATATAGTTCACGGACTGGACCTCGTATCAGGCGTTATTTTACTTCTTGGTCATCAAACCGAGTATTACCCTGTTTTTAACCGTCCTTCTACTGGTAGCGGTTCCTGTGTCGTATGTGCTTGTTTTGCCGGCACCGATGATGCTCAGAATTGTGCGGAAGTTTGGGATATGGCAGGCCAATGTTGCTGTAGAGGGATTATACTTGTTGGTCTCATGAGGTGGTGCTCCAATCAGTAATAGTCCTGCTGTAGATGTTCCTGAGCAACTTGCTGTGAATGCGGTTTAGCGGGTGGCGTGCTAGGCGGCGCTTAATTCTATTCAAGTACCCACGTTCCGTGCTTACGCGGCTTGACTTATTTCCCTGTCGTTTGCAAGAGTTCGTTGAACGATTCCATCGAGAGCGAGCTTGCAGCTTGTTTCGACAAATCACCCGTCATCTATTCAATAGGATACGCACTGCAGTCTAGACTTTACCGGCTAGTTATAGCATTGCAGGCACCCTCATTGCTGGCTCCAGACACAGCTTATTTAGCACTTACAAGCGTTTATATTACTCTTGTGCTCACACTCCCATCTTGTCCCACCTGACTACCCTCAAAGTGTCCCTCTTCGCAGCATTGGCTTGTCCACCCACCTTGAGACATTACCACTACCATGGACGCTCTCAAGTCGCTCGTGCAGCCCCTCGTCGGCGGCGCAGGAGGCTCCTCAGTCATCGACGGTATGAAACTCGTTGTCTTGGGGGGAACAGTCGAGACAGCTAGGAGAGCTTCTAGCTCAGCTTGGTACGTTCTCACTCATATCTCATGTACACCGCTCGCTGACGACAGTCCCAAAGGTCTCATTTCCTCAACTGTAAGTGACCATAATCCCATTACACCTGTCGCTGACTCGACACCGTTTGCACAGCATTCTTCCTCACCGCGCATTTCTCCGAGGAGGATTATCCTTATGACTGGCTCATGTTGTGGCTCTCGCGTCGCCCTGAGTGGCAGCGTTCCAGAGAGTTCGAGACTACTACTCGCACCACAACACCTGGTTTCTCAGGCTCACGCCAGGCAGACAATTCGTTTGGCGACGAGGAGGAGGACGATGGTGACGAAGACTCACCCCCCGGTAAAGTCAAGACACGTGTTGTGTTCCAGCCGACATTCGACACTACACACACTATTTACTACAAGGGCCACTGGCTCAGAGTCCGCCGTAGTAAGAAGCAGGACGGTAGTGGCTGCGAAGTCTTGTCAATAAGGTGATATTTCAAATTTCCCCTCTTCTTAGCCTCGTGGTTGACGTACGGTCTTTCGCAGCGTTGTTGCAAGGAATAACACTATTCTCAAACAACTCGTCCTCCAGGCCAAGAAGGAATATGAGGCTGAGGCAATACACCGTATTCAGATCTACTTTGCAGACTCGCATGGTAGCTGGCGCTGGACAGATTCTCGTCACAAGCGCCCTATGTCGTCCATTGTTCTCAACCCTGGTGTAAAGGAGATGCTTCTCAACGACACGCGTGACTTTTTAAAGTCTGAGAAGGTAACTTTCACACTATTAAATCCACGTTTCATCGCTCACCAACTCCACAGTGGTACGCGGACCGCGGAATTCCATTCCGCCGTGGCTACTTGCTACATGGTGTACCTGGCTCTGGCAAGAGCTCCTTAATCCATGCTATTGCAGGCGAACTCATGCTCGACATTTATGTTGTGTCTTTGTCTTCTTCATGGATCAGCGACAGTACATTGACCACTTTGATGGGTCGTGTTCCGGCCCGTTGTATCGTGCTTCTCGAAGATCTCGATGCGGCGTTCACGCGCAGCGTCACACGTGACAAGAGCTCCAATGGCACGCCAGATTCGTCAAACAATAACTCAGAAGAGAACAGCTCCCAAGAACAGCCGGCTCCGAGTAGCTCGAGGCACAGGCGCCACAAGGAACACATTTCCGATGTGAACACGTTGAGTCTGAGTGGTCTGCTGAACGCCTTGGATGGTGTGGCTGCTGCCGAAGGTCGTATCCTCTTCGCGTAAGTCTGGTGGTATCTATCTTCTATTGAAATTGTGCCTTGACGTTGTGCCTATAGCACGACAAATCATTTGGAGCGTCTCGACCCTGCGCTCTCCCGTCCAGGCCGTATGGACGTTTGGGTGGAGTTCAAGAACTCTTCGAAGTGGCAAGCGGAGGCTCTGTTCCGCAACTTCTTCCCGTCCACGGATCAAGATAATGAAGTCTTGGAGGGAGATATAGAGGGTATTGAATTACCCACGACTCCCGCACCACAGTCGCCCACGCCATCCTCATCTTCGCAGTCATCAACCTTGTGGTCGCTTTCCCCTTCGTTCTCATCGTCGACGTCATCTCTGGCGTCTTCCAAAGACTCTTCGCCCCAGAAGCCTCCCCGGGATGCCTTTGGTGCCAAGAACCAAGCGTACTTGCCGCCTCCTGTTGAGGAGCACCTCACTGCATGCCAGCACTCTGCCAAACCTTTGGATGGCATCAGGCTCGCCCAGCTCGCGAAGATGTTCGCGGACGCGATTCCAGATGATGAGTTCAGCGTTGCGGCGCTGCAAGGTTGTGAGTATCTTCTGATTTTGTGGCGCCCCATGTGCTTTGATTTTCCTTTCCATCGTGCTTTACTTGGTCTACTATGGGCGTGGTGGTGAGTGAGGTGAAAGCACTTGCTGATGCCTTTTTTCCACGACTGTAGATCTACTCAAGAACAAGTCGCAACCTGAGGCCGCCGCCAATGGAGCTGCTGCTTGGGTCATCAGCGAGAGGGAGCTCAGGGAACGTTTACGAAAGGAAAAGGAGGCTCGTGAGCTCAAGGAAAAGCTGGATGTGAGTACTCGGGATGTAATGGATGTCGCTGAACATCACTTAATCTTCTCTTTGTCATCCCGAACTAACGTATTGTACTCAGCGCGAGAAGCGGCGTAAGGAACTCCTGGAAAAGGAGAAGGAGAAGGTTGAGCTTGAGAAGAAAGAACTTGAGCTCGCCAAGCTCAGACAGCAGCTCCAGGACCAGGAAGCCAAAGACAAGACCGAGGCTGACAAGAAGGACGAGCCATCGTCCCCTGTGACCCGTCCAGCTCTCATTGAGGACACGAAGGACGACAAGGGTGAGCCCTCTACTGATGAGGACAGTGACGAAGAAAATGTTCCACCTCCTTCCACACCCCCTGAGCCTATTTGGATCCAAGCTGCCGATTCAAGTTGACTCCCTACAGATGGCGTTGCGGCGGATGCACCCGATCCTGATATTGCCTTCGTAGAGTCGATTGTTGTACCCCCGTGTGAGGATCCACCTGTACCGGAGGTCTCACAACCGACGACGCAAATCATCGTTCGCAGCTCCGCCCAAATGGCTAACATTCTAACACTGCGTCACTCGGGGAGCCTCGTGTTAGTGTATCATATGCTCCATTTCTATTTCATTCATCTGTACGCAATGCTCTTACATCTCAATCCCGTGGGGCGGAGGAGGCAGGCCTAAGGGGCTTTAGATTGACTTGGGAATGCCTCTTTCTTCGTCTTGACACTCATACAACAACTATTCCAAATCCCAATGCATGTTCACGCTGATGTCGTTACTTTTCTGGTCCATTGTATATCTTGTTCACCCTATCCCTTGGTATTGCCCTGGCATTTAATCTCGCCTGCTGTCTTGTTTGATATTCTGTTCAATGTATATGTTCGCACGTCGGACTCTTATCTTACCTAACAGACATGAGTGCAATGGACGCGATGCAAAACATGGGAGCACGCTGACAAGTTGGAAATACATTTGCCACGGAAAACTACAGATGATTACTACATATGAATCTCTAGAAAGTAACAACAGACAACACGTTGAGCAAGACAAGTATTTCTAAATAATTCGCGTTCGCAGCTTAACTTCTCACCATTCAGGGGCCTGAATGACACCAGCTTCCTCCTACGGACAATTCGCAAACGTCCACATCACTTCTCTGACATCGTCCGCGTCCAACTTCCATTTTGCGTCCGTCCCCTTCCCGCTGGTCGACACCGTCTCCGCATTATCCAGTTCGTTGAGCCTCCTCAACAACTTCTCGTCCCCACCGACCGCAAACACAAAACCGGTCTCCCGGCCCACGCTTCCGTTCACAGGCACATCCAGATCGGGTATCGAGGAGCGCGGCGAGTGCGCAGGTCCGCCCGGGTGCAGAATCGCACCAACTGCGGTGGATCGCGAGATGTTGTTCGGAAGGACGAGGAAGGAGTTGGCGCCTGGGATGATGCGCAGGCCGTAGCGCTCGCCGAGACTGGGGGACATTGACACCGGTCAGTCAGCGTGGGGAAACGTATGACAAGGAATGCACACACACCTGTCAAAGATGTGGTTCTGCGCCTCCGCAGCCTGACGCCGTGCCCACTGGCGATCCGGGCAGTCATCCGTGGGGCCAGTCCAGAATCGCCACACAACAGATGCCTCGCGCTCTTGAACGAACGAGCCGGGCGTGCGTTCTGTGAACTACGGCACGCAACAAAGGATGAGTTAGCTCTTTACGCTCGTAGGACGACTCAAAGCAAATACGCACATAATTCAAAATCTCCACACAGAGCGACTTCCACGTCAAATTCAAATTTGCCACCATAGTAATCCATGCCCCTCCCTTGGCATCCGTCCCACGCCCAGGGACCTTCACAAAGCATCCATTCTCCGCAACGATCCCCACGCCCGGTGCCCTGGCAGCGACTTGCTCAAGGCTCTTGACAGGTAGCCCACTGAGCAGCCACACTTCGTTCCGCTTGTTTGCCGCGAACTTCTTCAGCAGCTCCACCGCGCCCTCGGGAGGCGTGAACGGAGCGAGGAGCCCCGCGCGCGACATGTCTGGCCGCCAGAGCGTACCCTCAAAGTCAAGAAGGAGGAGGCGCCGCGGGGAGTGTTTATACCGTGGGATGAGGAGGTTGGTGTTCAGTGCAGGGACGGCGTTGAGGTCTGTTTGGGTGGTGTGTTCGATATTGGCGCGGAGGCAGCGCGTGAGGAAGGAGATCACGAAGGTTTGGGCTGTTTGTGTCACGACGTGGTTGTGGAGGTCCTGTTTAGATTATGATGAGTACGTATTTTGAAGAAGGATGTTAGAGGTATCTTACCTCCCAGCGCGACGACGCCTCCTCATCACTCATCGTTAGAGCCTGTCGGACACTACATCAATATTCACCATGTACTATCTCCCTCTCCGACACTCACTTGATGGATCGCCTTAGCAGTCCCACGCGTATCATACGGGTTCACGGCAATGCAAGACCTGAAGCCGCTGTAGCTATATGAACCAGTGAACTGTGGGTAATATCAGCAAGGCGGAAATATGGAAAGTGCGATACAGTAGATGACGAACCTCGCTCAGAATCAATGGCCTATGCCTTCCCTCCTGGCATTCGACAAACTCATGCGTCCTATGGGCGAAATTCAATCAGTAACAACACTCCCCAAATACAACGCCGGCACACGCTCACCTCAACGCCATCCCCTCCCTCAAACTCGTCACCAAAAACGCATCTGCCACTGTCAAGAGTGCAAGGTACTGGCTGAACGTCACCTCCTGCGTGTGCAGGAATACGATAGGCTGGTACGTGAGCGTACTGAAGGCACTGTTGATGCGCGCTACGACATCGGAGACACCACCCGCAGCGAGTTCATTAGACTCGGTGGTCTGGAGAGCTACTTGGAGGAGGATGACCTGGAGAAAAGGTCAGTTAGCGAGGATAGAAGTCAGAAGGAAGGAAAAGCGTTACCTGTCCTTGAAACTCTGGATATTTCTTCAAGAATTGTTCAAAGGCTTCAAGTTTGTGGCGGACGCCCTGGAGATTAGAACAACCAATAGTCAGTAATCTCATTCTAGCTCGGTTTCCTCCTCCTGCACCAGAAAGCAATAGTAAAGATACCCACCTGAACCTCATCCAGCTTGTCCCGCCCCACAACAATCTTCATCCCCGCGTAGCGTTGCCGCAATAGCTGTACCCAATACGACACGTCTGGCTCACGTCTCCGCTCTCGCAGTGCGCTCACGTCAATTCCCATCGGGAATACACCCACATCGACAAACCATCCGCGACCTTCGCGCGAGCCGCCAGTAATGCCATATTCGACCTGTTTCGGGAAGTTATTAGTGTCAGAGAAAGGAAGAGGAAGTAAGGTGTGACAAGCGTAGGGAGAAAGACGCAAATATAAACGCTATACGAACAATCAACTCACTTGTATACCCTTTGGCAATGTTTCGACGGCAAGGATGCGGGAGACAGTTTGTCTGCCAGCGTATGCGTTAGCTTAGATCTTCAATACAACGAGAGAAGGAAGGGGGTTAACAGAAGAACAAGCGTGGGTCACATGCTTCGTAGAGAGGAAACCGGGGAGCAGAACCCCTCATAGAGTCTCGAACCAAACAAAAAGATTCACCTAAAGTGCCTCGCATAGCTTGCCGTCTGGAACCCTACAAGATCCGCACCAAGGACGCCACGTAGGAGGTCCTCTCGTACACTAAGGCATCTGTAGGACATACTAGGTTAGCATTGCTCTTCATCGGAGGTCAGAAGAGGGTAGAGTCATGCTAATTGCAGTGCGGGAGGACGGGACAAGTGCAAGTCCCCACCCACCTAAATATCTCACTACTTGGAAATGCAACGTGCATGAAGAACCCGATCGGCGCGCGTGCGAGAGCGGGGATGCGCGTGCTGTGCCGGAGGAGGAGGGGGAGGAGCATGAGATGATAGTCATTGATCCAGACTGTGAGGAAGACATGGTCAGAGAAGAACTAAAAGCTAGCTGTACGCAAGGGGGAACTCACCGACATCTCCCTCGGTCCACACATTCTCGATCGCCTCTGCGAAGCGTTTGTTGACGGCGACGTACTGCTTGAATGAGGCACTCTCAAAGAAGAGCTTAGTTTTTGGGGCATCGGGGACAGCATAGTGGAGGCAGGGCCACAGAACCTAGTGGGGGTTAGTAGGGGAACGCGAAAACGAAGCAAGACACATCACCTGATGACAAAACTCATCATAACAGCTCTCAAACTCTGCATCTGGGATCCAGACAGGGCGACTAGAGTGCATGTCCCACATCCTGCGGTCGATGTTAGTCCTGAGGTCGGGGCTAAAGTCGTCTGTAGGGCTGCCGAGGGCGCCAACCCAGAGCTTGTTGGTCATGCGGTCCTTGACGCTGTCGACGGCGTTCTTGAGCCCTCCATTGCAATGACTGTTAGGGGCAAAATAATATGATTCGATGTTGGTGTTAAAGGAGTAGGAACGGGGATTCCTCGGTCGTGAGGTGGACCTAGATTCCTTGCGCTGAAGACGAACGGCATGCTGTGAGTCAGGACGGGTTGTCTGGATCTTGAAGGATGCACCAAGGGAGGCGTCGATGAGGGAGCTAGTGATGGAATGGAGGGTGGGAGGTGAAGTGGAGCCCTTGCCTGCAGGTGTTGCAGCGAGGGAGGCAAATTTAGAGAACGGGTTGGCTTTTTCTGAAGGAGGAGAAGCGATGGGAGTAATGGTTCGGGACTGGTGGGGTGAATCGGAGAACAGCCGTAGTTGTTGGGAGCGTGCTTACCTTCAAGTCGTCGACGATACTCTTAAGCGGGGCGGGTGTGCTGCCGATGGAACGTGTTGAGGCATGACGGAAGGGTGGGGGACGACTATCCGAGTCCTGAGCAGTGGAACCGACCTCGCGTGCGTAGATATCGGGTGTGGATGGATTGCTCTCACCAATGACGGCGGTGGTGGGGAGGAAGAGAGAAGCAATAATAACACGATGGTTACGCAGCGAGCTCATCGTGCAAGTGTCAAGGGAAGAAATGATGGAATAGATTGGATTGGAACAAGTGGAGCCCCTAGAGAGTACTAGTCATATTCATGGAGCAGACCGTCATCCCGGCGCAATCTTCCGCTCTCTGCCAGCGAACCACTACTACGAACGTTGATGGGGCAGCAAAACTGATCTTCGTATCGCATCGTATCACCAGCCGAGAATACCCGCAGGCTCCGGTCCGGCTTAACCATGCCTTGATGACGACAATCTACATACTACTAGTGCATGCGCGGGGAGTCGAGCCTACAGGGAGACTCAACAAACTCAAGCGCTAGACAACGAGACAGACGTCATTGTCGTCACAGCTAAAGCGCTAAAGAACGTTCATCTTATCCTTCTCAATATTCACCACGAACGTCCCTCGAATGGGGGGAACATCAATCCATGCACCTTGCGCGGAAGAATAAAGGTCAGGAAGCCTGCGTCGTCTTTCAATCAGGAGGAACGACCATTGTCCTCGTCTATAAAGGGGAGACTACTGCGTCGTAGTGTGGTCGGCAACGCCTTGATCAGTCAAGGAACCGTCATTCACAGCATATTTTTAACGATCTGAAAATGGGCGTCAATCCCGATCTTCGTGGAAGAGTGATCTTCATTAAATGTTGCTACCTTCCCATGGTACTGCATCAGACTGCATCACAGCATCGACGGTGCATCAGAAGCAAGCTTCCTCAAGTAAGCCCAGAGCCTGGACCTGTGTGGAAGTATTTCTCCATTTCCTGAACCCTGGGATACGGTCCCCATCTGGCCACTACAGGCGGCCAGCCACTCTCGAACCAGACATCTTAGGAAGCGCTTGCGCCCAGATCCTTCCTGTGTTCCTAGAACGTCTGTTATCGAGACTAGCTTCATGCGTGGATTCGGGTTCGCAAAGCTTAACACATTGAATATGGAGCCCTCACCTAGGAAGGCCCCCAGGGCCCCAAGCACCTGGCTTCCATTACCACGTCTTATGAAGAGTCGCAAGATCAAAATACTCCCAGTACTCTGCACCAAGCATGGAGTACCCGGTATCATAAAGAGCACCACCTCTCACTCTGCACTTCTACGAATCCTGGGGGAAATGCGTTGTATATACACTGTCCATTTCTGAACCAGTAGAAGTCTAGACTACAATGGCACAGTGTAATGGAAGAAACTTCTAAATGCAGCAATAAATAGCAGTTGGAAAAATTATGATAACGTATAAACAACTTAGCAAGGTAGAGGTTAAACAGATAGAAGAATGCAAAAGAATCGACATTTCCATGTGCGCAAGTCCCAGTATTACGAGTAGGATCTGAGAGGCTTGTAGTTTCTTGACTCTAGGGGATGGCACAATACAGGTGCAGTCATGGCGCGACGAAGGAGATAGAGTAGAATAGTGGATTAATTGGTTTCCAATTTGACTTTGATCTTGGCTTGACGCCTGCGTCTCTCCATCAGAAGATAGCTCACTGTCGAAGAAACCCCAGTCAGCGATATCCAACGACTCGATGTGACAGAAAAAAATCACCAATAATCTTATCTAAAGTGTCGCAAGCTTCGGGTTTAACTTCAAGGAAAGCACGCGAGGACATGCGCCAGACACCAAAGTGTCGTTTATGAGGGTGATATTCAGCGACGGGGAGCTTGTCTTCGTCATCTGCCTTAACGAGCTGCAACTTGGCCAGTTAAAAAGGGGAAACGTGAGTTCGAGTCGGAAAATTAGCTCACCTGTAACTGACGATTGTGCGTCTTCCAGCGGTACTCAGTACCATCGTCCTCGGCAAATGTACCACCACTGTCATTCATCGTTAGAGATTGCTGGCCACCGGCCTACAGTGAAAATCTTACACTCCTCCGAAACTATCATTCTTGACAAAGTCGCAAGCTCTCATCCATTCTCCCTCTGCGTCAGGAGTATTGAAGCGGACCTTCACATCCCTCTTGGGTTGGTCTTCAATCTCTGCAACGCAGTTGACCACGCGAGCCTCATAATCGTATTTATTTATTTTTGTGAGGTGAGGGTGCCAGAAGCGAGTAACAATCTCGTAGTAGAACTTGTTGTTCTCCTCCGCGAACGTAGTATTGCGCACGCTGTTGGTGGCGAAGGTAAGTTTGCGTGGTGGTGGGGGCTTAGGTGCGCCGCGAGACATTGAGATCAAAGAAGGTGGAGGATGCTACAAAGAAAAACACAGAAGAGATGTGACGAGAAGAGAATGGAGAGTGATGTAGATGTAGATGAAGATTGAACGAAGCTTATGAGGGCGGCCCACTACGTGTCCGACCATTGTGCGAGATTGCTAGTTTTATATAGATTATCGCATGCCAGGTATGTCTAGGGAAATGAGATAGAGTGCGAGACTGACCGGTCGTTACGAACGCGTGGAGCAGTCGATCGACCCGGAAGAATATCAAATCGGGGGAGAGGCGATTCCAAACATATTCCCATACAACACTGCGAATTGTCCCTGAATCATAGACTTTCGTGGGTGTGAGAAAGACTAGCGCCGGAACGTGAAAGAAGGACCACGAAATACCAGGAGGTTTCTTTGACTTGATCCCAGAGATCTACATCATAATCTGTGTTAACCGTGAGCCTCACATTGAACATGTGTCAAAACCAACAGAAATGACATAGGATGGATGAAAATAAGTTAGAGCACGGGATAACACAGGAAAAGGATATCAGATCGGCACAGGGAGAGTTAAGATGGCCATCACAGTGAGTGCTATACTATATCCTAAATCCGCGAGCAGCGAGATGGGCTGAGATATGAGACTGTTTATGGTCCTCTGAACTCGGCTGCGAGGAATGATAAGTAACCAATGATCGCCAAGTTGCTGAGCCGTAGTCTGTAGACTGCCATAGAGCTCCATTTAGACTGCGTATCAGATAACGAGCCAATGTGAAAAGAAGATCACTCGATATATGTACCCTCGTTCCTTGACAACGCCTAAGACTGCATCTTCCAGATTCTTCGTGAGACTCGGGAACCGGGAACGACTTGAAGAGCCACCTCTGGGGGCAGACTTCGAGAAGGTTGCCGTGCTGGCTCGGCAAATGTCCATCTGACGGATTGTGCCACCGGTCAGTAAATGTCAGTGTTATGTAGTCCGGTGCAGTGTATGAGATCTGGCTAAAAATGTGCGACAAGTCTCTCATAACGGTGGCCGTTGCGAAAACATCGCACTGGAAGAGCTAAAATAAGGGGTTTAGTGTCCACACATGTTGAAGAGTTCAAGCCCAAGTATTATTTAATTTAAATAATTCCCAGGATAAACATAACGGTTAACTCATTTTGTCGTCTCCATATCTGAGTTATTGTTGTTTCCTTCATGCTATCCAATCTGACATTTGGATCGCCTAATGTTCAGACGCGTATCCCCAGCAGTCGCTCATCAGTTCAAGAGTCTCATCTCTCGCCCACTTCTGCTGTATTTGCCAGTATAGATGATGAGCTCCACGATGCGAGACGGGTTCACTCCCATGGCCAAGAAGAAGATCTCAGATATGCCCTTGATCGTGTAATCAAGAGAGTGGAAGAGCTAGTGCGTAGACAGGTCTGCTTCTCTGCAGTAGTTATGAATCGACCGTGATTCGCTTCAGTCGTCCTTGCTCAAGATCGCTTACAAGACTCATACCGAACTCGAGACATCACTGAGTGTCGCAAAATCAAATTTGCAGCTAATGATGTCCAACAATGAGATGCTTGAGGAAGCTCTTAAACGTGATACCCCGTGCAGTGCGAAAGATGTTGGGTGGCGACGTTGGAGTGCACGGGAAGCACAGAACATGCAGCGTTTATCAGAGGAGGAACGTTCAAGGAGCTTCGACTACGGTCCTTTGAATGAGTCTGGCGCGCCATCCCATCCTACGAATGCTCCGGCAGTCGTTGTCAATGGTACCCAGCCGTCTCGTCCATCCACCCCTTCCGAGTCTCCGGCGCCGCCCTCTACGACCTCCCAGAGCAACCAGGATGGTCGCTTCTTCAGATTCAGATTCAACAATGGTATGGTTCATTTTCACTCGTGACATTCGTTCGTCATGTACGCCTTGACACAGGGATAAGGTCGCCTGCCGTTCAACAACACCCTTCTCATTTAACATCGCCTTCCTTGCCAACTCTTGTAGCAAGTTCGAGAGAGAAAGATCTTCTAGAGCTGCAAGAACAACTTGAACGAGAGCGTCGCGCTCATGAGGTAGCAATTACCGAGAAGGCCGCTCTTGAAGCTGAGCTCGAGTCATTGTCACAAGCACTCTTCGAGGAGGTATAGCTTCTCCTTGTCACAGGCTATTCGGCGATCTTACATATCTTCTAGGCAAACAAGATGGTTGCAACTGAGCGTGTTAAACGCGCTGAGACTGAGGAAGAACTACAAGAAGTGCGGTTAGAAAAAAATGCCCTCAAGGAAGCACTGCGGTTGATTGAAAGCGAAAATGGTCAACTACGACTGGGAAGTGCACAGCTCTCTACAGGAGGGATATCGAATCAAACTGCACAACAATCATCTTCACATTCTCGAAGCTCCTCGCGAGATGCAATAAAGTCCCCACCGCCTTCTTCACTGTCACTGCCACCGCCACCATCACCATCAAATCTTGATGATATTGCTGTGTTGGCACTTCAACCGAGTGCTGCTTCGTTTTCGGCAGAACATCCGGATCATCTTGCAGATTTTCTCCTTCAGCCAGCGCCAAAGGCGACATTTTCGACGTTACACCAGAAATTGCGACCTATGGAGAAAGTGATCCCCAATGCATCGGGCAATAATTCTCTTTATATACCAGATGAACCGTCGCCGTGGGCTGATGTGTCACCATGAATTCAAGTATTGCTCGTGTTGATAATCCATGATTTGTAGCCATAGTATTTCGTTTAGATATCCCACCGGTTTGTTATATATACTACGACATCGTGTGCCAGTTTACCGTGTGTTCGTTTGGCAATGGCTTCTGAAATAAACAAACCCCAAATGGGAGTATACTGCATCATTCAACACTTTCCAAGGAACTGACCTCGTCATCATGTTCTGTCCCATTTAGTGAGCGACTACCATCGCCAAAAGCGTTATGTCAAAGGCACCTGCACCACACCGCCGCGCAGGCATTCCCACCGCATCAATACCACAATCCAAACCACAACTCACCATTGAGAAATGGGAAGCTAAAGCACCACTCAGTGACCTGGCGCTCAAGAGCGTCGCGGCGGTCAAATCCGCCAGCGAGAAAACGCCTCTCCCGCTCAAAGTACAGTCACTACCGCTTCTTATTCTGCCCCTCATTACTGAACACATCCAAGTTTAGCGTCGATGAAGACGAGACGTCACGTCCCTCGACGCCGAATCTCCGAGGGAAGCTCGGATCAGAGTCGCGTCCTTCAACACCAGTGCCGGGATTCGCTCGCCAGTTTGCCAGTCATGCGCTTCATCCGAAGCAGCCCGTACAAACGCCCCAGCAGTTCTACGACTGGTTCGCACAGATCGATAGGTCCGTAGCGCATAGCCAGGACGCGCATTTCCGCGCTCATGTCGCGATGGTATCCGAACACCTGAACACAGCAGATACACTTCTTGAGCGTATAGATGAGGTTGACCGCGAGGTGGGTGGACTGCTCGAAGGCTGGTTGAGCGTGGAGGAGGGCGGGAAGAATTTGAAGGACGCATGCGAGCGATTGCTAGAGGAACGAGTGAGAAACCAGGTCCCCTGGAATATTGGTATCACAATCCTAATGCTCCTTCACTAGGACAGGCTACTTGAACTCACTGATGAAATCGGAACAAGGCTCGAGTACTTCCAAGAACTAGAACACGCGACCCGCATGCTTAATCATCCTGGGGAGTCCCTCGTTCTCCAAACCGACTTCCTGTACATGGTAGAACGCGTAGACATCTGCATAGATTATCTCAAGGCTCATGTGAGTCATTGTGCTAGTAGCCAAAATGCCATCCTGACTGGATCCTTGCAGCGATACTACAAAGAAGCGGAGGTATACTTACTCCGCTTTCAGCAGTGCATGACGAGGGCCATGACGCTCATTAGGATGTTTTTCGTTGGGTCACTAAGGGCCTTGACTGCTGACGTGTCCAGAAGACTGTCGGAGAAGGTAACTGGCTTATTGCTCGTTACTTATGTCCTGTCTCTTGACATTGCAAGTTTTAGGATGTATCCTCAACAGCGCAGATGCATCTACTTTACACTAGGTTCCGCCGTGTTACCTCTCAGCTTACTCCTTTGCTGAACGAGTTAGAACGTCGGGCTGAGGCTCACCCGGAGGACCTGTCGGCTCTGCTGTCAGAATGTCATTCGGCATATTTTGCAGCACGTAAGGGTCTACTGGTGGGACGCTTAATGGAAGAAATACGGGGGCTCGACCCAGCACACACTGAACTAGTTGAATTAGTAGGTTGCTTATGGTTTTCCCAAGCGCCTTACTGATCTAAAAACAGACGAATGCCGGTTGTAGTTATCTGAAGCAGCTCTGCACAGATGAGTTCAATCTCTACCGAGAGTTTTTCAACTCTGGCGAGGACCAGCTCTAGTAAGTAGCATTATTTGTGTCCATGCTTTTACTCATCGGTGACATGAAGTGATTATCTCGAGAATTTGTGCGACTACCTTTATGATGATTTGCGCCCCCGAATATTACATGAGACCCGCCTCACGACTCTCTGCGAAGTGTGCACGGTACTTCAAGCCCTGATGGTTCTCGACGTGGCAGAGTTCCCAGAGGAGCCACCTGATGAAGACAACCTGATTGTTGATTTCGATCAGTCAAAGCCCAAAGGGTTAGGGCAATTACATATCAGCCATCTTCTGCAGATGGTCCTCCAGGACGCACAAACTCGGTTGTTCTTCAAAGCGCAGTCGGTTATTCAGGCTGATATTCGATATTATACACCGAAACCAGATGACCTAGCATATCCTGATAAGCTCGTTGGTGAGTACATTATTCCGCTGCTGTTGTGGGCACCGCCTGACAAGCGTGGTTAGCTGCACGGAAGCCAGTTTCTCAGTACGACATCAAGGAAAAGGAAAGCGCGAGCCGACTCTTCCAGCTACCTTCCTTAGACAAGCAAGAAACGTGGTTTCCAACACTGCAAAAGACGGTATGGGTATTATCTCAACTGCATGACTTCGTCAAGGTAATCACTTTTTATGCGTATCTTAACTGAAAGCTGACCCATACAGCCTACTATTTTCGAAGATATTGCACATGAGGCCGTGAGCCTTTGCCGCCAATCGCTGGTTACTTCGTCAAATTTGGTGGCACAGAGAGGTCCTACAGGCGCGCTGGATGGCCAACTATTTCTCGTTCGCCACCTCTTGATTTTGAAGGAGGTTGCAAACAATTTGGATTATACCCCGAAAGATTCAGAGCTGAGGACTGATATAGGTGGTGTGACAGGTAAGTAACTGTACATGATGTTGGGTTGCCTTGTTGACTTTTTTGATAATAGATACTTTGGCATCTGTTCTGAATCGCACCACTGCCTTGCTACCAGACGCTCTTTTTGCTTCACTGGGAATGCCTCGAGGGCACGATATCCTTTCGGATTCTCGACATGTGAACGATACTTCTTTCGTAAACCCCGCATCCTTACTGACATCGATATAGGATATAGACCAAGATCTGAAACGTGCTTGCCAGGAAGTCATCGCGCACTGTGCAAGACCGCCCTGTGACCCTCTACGAGAGTGGGTGGATCGCGTGCGAGTATTCAACAGTACCCGCGTAGTCCTCTCGTCCGGGCAACAGGCTCCACTCCTCACGGAGCAAGACTGGGCAACAAAAGCGATTGTAGGGAACCTTCATCAATGTTTCGTTGAGGCTTGCGCACAGGATCTGCAGTCATTTGTGACGAAGCTGCAGTTGTACCTCGAGGATGATCGGACAGTGTCTGTATTGGTCACACATATAGAGGAGGCGATTATTGATGATTATCTCGCGTTCCGAGATCTAGTGTGGAATATGTATGCGGGGGCGATGAAGACTATCGTGTTTTCGCAAGACAGTCTACGGGATTATTTGAAGGATATATGTAGTTAGGCGTATTTTGCTTCAATCTAGGCGAAACCTTCTCCTGTATTGACATAGAGGTTCAATTAGCCCCCATAACTTCGACAGGCCTCTGCCTGCGAATCGCCGTTTCGGCCGTCCTGCTCCGAGCTGCCCGTGAGCGGTGTGATGAAGCAGCCATGATCTCATGTCCTGGCCTCCGTCGACCTGCCTACAGAACTCCCGTACTTGTACCCCTTTCGAAGAAAACGGCACTTGCCTCCGTCAAACGATATTGTAGTGCTGCAGTGCGAGATATGAGATATTCCTGCGTATCTTTCACACTAGGTCCCAAGTGCACACATATCTTAGTGTTTTGGTAAGTTCCGGAGCCTCGAGAGTGGGACAACGTATCTACCTCTCCACTCACTGCACCGCTTCGTCCGCTGGCTAGAGGTCTGACCTCGATGTGATACGTGCATAATTGGAGCAAGTGCTGCAAGAGCGCATCTGGCTCTGGGGGAGTAACGATGTGATGCCGGACGACCAATGCTGCGTTCATCTATGTTTGGTTGTAAAACGGTAACTGTCCGATGTTAACGTTTGCCTTACCTTCGCGCACAAGCTTCTTAGAGCACGAGCAAACCGGGATAGGTCAAGGAGCGAAAACCCGAGCCATTCCAGCGATGCGATGTCATCGAGGATTACCAGAGGGGTTTGGTCATCAACCTGGGAATCTGACAACTTGACAGACAGTAGATCGTAGATTGTGCTTAGAGAGCTCTTATTGGTATTCCCCTCCTCACGATCCGCTAATGGTGGATGATGATCGAACACATCTATGAATTGAAAAGATTCGTTCTGAGCTACATTCACGTTCTGCGGTGAAGCAACGGGTAAGGCATTTAGATCGATGGTCAATAGCGAGAAGTCGACGTACGGCCTTTGAGGCTACTGACTTCCAGCGCTCCAGACCTTCGGATACAGCGAGAATTATACATTTTGTTTTGGTCTGCTTCAGGTGCAAGTGAAGGAATCGGTGTAATAAAAAGTCAGCTGGAGCCTGGAGCTGGTCTGTAACCAGAAGGAGACGACGTGAGGAGACTAGCTCGGGCGCAGGGAACTGCATGGCTGTCTGACTGTCGGATCGTATTTTACATAGGATGTATGCTCGGTGAAGAAATGCTACACACGCAAACAAGTCACCACCTGCCCGTTGCTCGTCGACCAGCCTGAGCAAGGCTTAGAGACTGCCATGTCAGCGCCCAGCTTCGAGGAGCTCTTCGAGTCATGTACCCTGCAAGTGATAGCCCCGGATACATCCATAGCATTTCCAGAACCAGGTGCTGCCGATGACTGGTTGCTCGCGCTCAACTCATCTGGTATCGAAAGAAGACAAGCGTTCTTCGGTAAGGTAGAGCATTTCGTCGAATACAAAAGTCTCAAGTCTAAACAAAACATTCAGACGAACAGCTACGTCTTCTTTTGATTGCTCAGATCACCTGTCCATCCCCGGACGTTGACCCCAAGGATCCACCTCCACCCCTGCTCGATTTTCTTGCTCATGTCCAAGTTTCGCTTGAGGCTGCTTATATCTCGCAAACCCCTACGACGCTCCCTGAAACTCCTCACACCGCTCGAGTGCTTACTCCACCACGAACTTCATCTTTTTCAAGCAAACCTCGACCCACCTCCTCCCATCCTTCCTTATTCCCTCCTCATACACCAAACCCTATGCCATCATCTGCGGACAGGGACCGCAAGTACGCGCAGTCAGAAGGAACCCTTCTTCTTAGTAGCATATGGGGTCACAAGCCTGCAAATTTTTCCAAAGAAAAGTTTTCTCTCTTGCATTCAGAGGCAAGGAATGCTTGGCTAGCAGTATATGAACTCTCTTTGACTGTGTGTGAGTGCCCGCAAGAGATCGGTCTGTCTGTGACTTCCCTCAATATATTCTTTCAGCGTTTCTCCGCCTCCCATTCTCGGATCCTCTGTTGTCCTTGACGGTGTCAACTACATTACGAGACAAGGCGGTATCACTGTCACAAGTGAGCCATCCATTCGTTACATTTCTGGCGGAAAGCGGGATTCTTCCCAAACTTTCTTCTTCTGGTATGAGCAAATTCTCGAAGCAACAGAATCAGGAGACAGATGAGGGCGAGGACGAGGATCAGACTGGGCTTGAGGAAGTCAATTTACTAGAAGGGCTTTCAGCAGGTGGTCTAGCATGCACACCAATTATATTGAGTAATTTACGCATCTTCTAGGACTGAATGTTGCACCCGACTCGGAACCACTTTCTCTTCCCTCCACTCGCCTGGGGAATGTCGCGCGTCGCCAGATGTTCTCTCTGCCGCCTGTGCAGCCTTCATCTGCCCAGCTGCTCCCATCAAGCGCTAGGCATTCGCCTCATGCCACTCTACGCAAATCGTTTCGCAAGATTCTCCAGACCGTCTCTGGCTTTCGGGTGCGAATGAGAACTGTTTTTGTTCCCCACATCCTACTTCCGGAGGTGACTTCCGGGCCTGACTTCAACGAAGACGATAATGAAGCGCAGGAACGAGAGGCGGGGGACAACGAACGTACCGTCGTCCTGTGTGTCGAGGTAGAGAACTCCGGAGAATCTGGCCCAGGCGTGGGCTTCTCAGTGGAAAGAGTAGATGTGAAAATCAGTGGCGAAGGTGCATCCACCAAACTGATTGCTTGGGGAGAGGGTGTGTTAGAGGCTGAAGTGGAGAAGCATACTTTCCCACTTCTGATCGGGTCCATGGAGCAATACAATTTGTTATACGCCGTCTCATTCCTGAATCCTTCCGCAGACGCAGATTTCTCCCTGACTAGTCGAGGGTCTGGTGCTATCTCTGCAAACTCCGATCTGCAGCGAGCGGTAGCCATCAATATCTATGGCAAACCGTATGTGTCCAAGACAGGTGATGAACATGATTCTGAGGATGGCGATGACCCTACCTTGGCATACCCAACAGATACATTCTCCTCCCGGTGGAACTGTATCCTGGATCTTTCCTCAAAACCACCGGAAGAACCCCTTGACTTCTCAGACCCTGCTGGTGGTGCTCGGAGTGTGTTACCAGAGCCAGCATCTCCTTTTCCAGGGCAAGCGGCTCTGGCATCCGCGATTCCGACTTCAAGATTGCAGTTGCAATCTGTTGCTGGCAACAAGCGACATACCCTTCCAAGCAACATCGCGGCTTTACGTGCGGTCAACCCGGCTGCCAACTTCCGCCTGCAGATACCATACCGCGACCCATCCTCCTCACCCAAACAATACACTCCCCCCTCTGTCACCATGCAAACATTGTCAAAGTTGCCGTCGACAACGTTTGGTATTCCACCCTCTGCCACCAATATACCCGACGGAGGCTCATCAGAGTCTCAAACATTCGTGATGCCACCAACGCCTGCCTATCCTGCATTTCCTCCTTCTATTGTTCAAACCGCATCTCACTCTCAAGCACCACTTAGTAGTCACCAAGGTGCATCTGGGCCAAGCATTGAAATTCGCAGGGAGCGCGGTCTCGGAATTAACGCGGGTGTACCCCAAACTCCTGGACCAACCATCGTCGGCGGCGCATTCGACCCCGCTCGTGATGCTCCAGTCGCCGGTAGCGAGCCTATCATCGTCTCCGTTGGCTTGCTTCCACCCCCTTCGGGTTCCGCCGCATCTAGGAAATTATATCCATGTGATCAGTTCACGCTTGATATCTTCGTGTTTAACCAGAGCTCGTGGACTAGAAGGTTCGAAATCAACTGCCCGGATCCTGATCGTTGGAGCAGACGGAAAATCGAGCAGGAGAAGGCTGCACGAGGTGGCAGAACGACCATGGAGGAGCTGAAGAGTGTGACGACGCCTCCTGGGATAGTCCCATTACAAAACCGGGTGCGGGTCGGGTAAGTAATATCTGCGGATGGTTGATTACGATGTTGTTAATGCTTATCGGAATCTCAGGCCGCTGCGTCCATCTACCTGCCAGTCAGTTAGGATGGACTTCCTCGCAATGACTCCTGGTGTGCATTCGATAGAGATCCTTAGCCTTACCGATATTGAAACTGGTTTCTCCATGAATCTGCGGTAAGCGAATGTCGTTCATCTTTATCCGCTCGCGCACTGAACTTTCGCGGTAGATCCGTTCTCGACATTGTTGTGCATGAGCGTACTCAGATTTAACCTTCCATCCTACGTGAATGCAAATAACTTCGAATAAAAAAGTTGATAGTGAGAACGGACAGAACATAAATCGCGTAAACATACAAGAAGGGTGTAGCAGAAGGGGTACAGAATGTCGAGGTGTATTCCAAGGTAATTAAAACAAATATGAGGTAGGTGGTTTACACCCACTGAGACTTATCCCAGGCCGGGTCCTGCATAAACGCGCAGAGAACCTTACTGCCCGTCTAAACAGCCCATCAGATTATTGAAACATGTTCTAATCTAGTTGCTCACCTGCAGGAGCGGGTGACCGGCAACAATGCTCAAAAATCGTTCCAGTCCCTCCCTTCGACTCTCGATAACTTCATCGGAGAATCTGTTAGTGAAGACTTTCCCAGGAAGTGGTGGGATGTTGACTCGAGTTGATTCGCGTTCCAGAATATCGCGGAACGCCTCAAAGTCGGAATAACGGCGCCGGACGAGGGAATGGCGCAGCTTAAAAGCGGGAATGTTTGTCTGCAAAGCATAGGAAGTAGGATGAGAGCCCGATTTATTAGAGCGGCGATAGTAGTTGTATGTTACCTTGCACACGATCTCATAGTCGGTATACATCTTTCTGCCAAAGCCTACTCCACGGTAAGGAAACAAGATCCCAACGAAGCTTGATACCACTCACCATGGGTCTGGGGGTTGCGGACTTCAATTTCTAAAAAGCTCTCAGGTATGCTGTACATTTCCTCTATCTGAGAAGTGCTTCCTCGTGTTTATGCAGCAGAAATGGGATGAAGAGAATGAGGTGGGCTTACGGTCTGTTCGCGCCCGCTGATGCGGGGCTCGTCGAACGTGCTGCTGCGAGCGAATGGAGACACGGTCGTCATCGTCGGTGAGTGCTACGTAGAAAACACAGCATTCACATTCTCACTAACTTGTCACACAGTTGTCACAGCTAGTCACAAACATATCATATCGTTCGGAGAAATAACTGATTGATAAACCAGGATACACGACACACGTATCATGGTCGCGGCGTGAACTACCACACAAGCGGTCTTTTCTTCGTCTTCTATGCAATATATAATTTCTTGGCAAAACTCCTCGCGTTTACTCCAACTTGGCTATGACAAATTATGCATAAATACCTAACGTCAACCAAATCACAAGATTATGCTCACCTTCTAATTTGCCCAGGTTCTGGCGCTCTGGAAAAGCCTGAACCATGGACCTAAGCCGTTCCAGGAGTCCGCAAACGCAGGTGGATACCAGCTGCAACTTTCAAGCGCTACGACACGCTCGGGATGTGGCATAAGACCCAATATTCTGCCGTCAACAGTCTGCACGCCAGTGATCCCATCGGGACTCCCGTTTGGGTTCAATGGGTATACCTCCGTGGGTTCACCTGCAGAATCCACATATTGCAGTGCAACGAGTCCCGCTTTCCGCAGGGCATTTCTCTCTGTCTCGTCTGTGAAGGATGCCCTTCCCTCTCCGTGAGCAACAGCAACAGGAAGCTTTGACCCGACCATGTCTCGCAAGAAGACAGAAGCCTTTGTCACTTCGTTGGAGGTGACCTCGACCATGGATACGCGGCCCTCGAAGCGTTCGGAAGCGTTCTGCTTGAAGTCAGGCCAGTGCTCTGCACCGGGAATGATTTCTTTCAAATGGCTGAGCCATTGACAACCGTTGCAGACTCCGAGAGTGAACGTGTTTTTGTCTGCGAAGAAGTGGGTGAACTCCTTCCTGGCTATGTCGTTCAAAAGCACTGAATGAGCCCAGCCTTTTCCAGCGCCAAGGACGTCTCCGTAGGAAAAGCCACCGCAAGCTGCGAGCCCGCGGAAGCTCGACAGTGACAGCTCTCCAGAGAGGATGTCCGACATGTGGACGTCCACGGCATCAAAACCTGCCGCAGTAAATGCCCAAGCCATTTCTACATGTCCGTTGACACCTTGCTCACGCAAGATGGCAACCTTCGGCCGTGTTGAGATTCTTCTCGAGGGAGATGGCGAGCACTCAAATGTGAGGTCATAATACAAGCCCCTGTGAGTGTGATCCTTGATGAGGTCAAATTCTTGCCGTGCTCCGGTAGGGTTGTCACGCAGAGATTGCATACGGTATGAAGTCTCGGCCCATGCTTGTTGAAGCTCCTGCCGCGTGCTCGAGAATAGCACCTTGGATTCATGATTGATGGTGAATAGTTGATCAGAGGAATCAATGTTGACTCGTCCAATAACGTATATGGAGGTGGAAGGGAATCCGACGTTGATAAACTCACTCATGAGCTTGCTCAAGTCGGACTCGCGTACTTGGACGACCGCTCCTAGTTCCTCGTTAAACAGGGTCGCCACAGGGTCAGAAGCGCTGTGGAGGGTGTCAAGGGAAATCACTGCCCCTACCCGACCAGCAAAGCACATCTCCGCCAAAGTTGTGAAGAGACCTCCATCCGAACGATCGTGATAGGCAAGCACTAAGCCAGGTTGACTTTGCTTGATCTTTTGACACCCGTCGAAGAACGTTCGGAGCGTAAGAGGATGCTCGACGTCTGGTGCTTCCGACCCAATTTCCTTGAAAACCTGCGCCAGCGCTGACCCACCAATACGCGTCTTTCCATCAGCAAGATCAAAGAATACGAGCACAGTTGTTTCGTTCAGGTCTTTGTGGAGCTGTGGCGTCCACGTTTGCTCTACATCGTTTACGGGTGCGAATGCCGTGATAATAAGAGACAAAGGCGAACTGACTTCGCGCTGCTCTTCTCCATGCTTCCACTTCATCGACATCGACATCGAATCCTTACCGACTGGGATGCCGATGCCGAGTTCAGGACACAGTTCCATACCAACAGCGGCCACTGCGGCATACAAGCCAGCGCCTTCGCCTTCCTTAGAGGCTGCGCACATCCAGTTTGCGCTGAGCTTGACACGGGAAAGACTGGAGACGGAAGCTGCAGCTAGGTTTGTGAGCGCCTCGGCGATAGCCATCCGAGCAGATGCAGATGGATTGAGTAAAGCGACAGGTGTTCGTTCACCAATTGCCATGGCTTCACCGCTCAGCACATCGAAACCATACGAAGACCGAGTGACGGCAACATCAGCGACCGGAACCTGCCACGGTCCAACCATTTGGTCTCGAGTCACCAAGCCCGTGATGGTTCTGTCCCCAATGGTGATGAGGAAAGATTTCGACCCAACTGACGGAAGACGAAGGACGCGATCCACTGCGAGAGACAGGCGGTCGGACAAGGTGGTGGTGTTTGGAAGGTATGTAGAAAGGGAAGTATCAAAATTTGTGAAATTAATCTTGCGTGTGGTATCCTTGCGAGACATGCGAGGCGGCTTCCCGAAAAGCGTCGACATTTTGAGACGGATAACGTCTTGCAAAAGGAGGCGGTCGGTGACAATGAGTTCCTCCTCTTCTGTTGCGACGCCAACAATAGAGAACGGACACCGTTCTCTTCGAGCTATTCTCTCGAACTCGTTGGCCTTCCCCGCCGAGACAGCAAGGACATAGCGCTCCTGACTTTCATTGCACCATATCTCCATAGGAGACATAGAGCTGTCCGCAACAAATACATCCCTGATCTCAAACGTCGCACCTAGTCCTGAATCGTGAACCAGCTCGGGGAGTGCATTTGAGAGTCCACCCGCGCCCACATCGTGGATACTCTGAATAGGATTTCCCTTTCCTAAGCCAACGCAAGCATCAATAACTTGCTGGCATCTCCTCTGCATCTCTGCATTCTCTCTCTGGACAGACGCGAAATCCAGTTCTGCAGAACTGGCTCCAGACACCTGACTGGATGCTGCTCCGCCACCCAAGCCAATCAGCATACCTGGGCCACCCAGCACGATGATCTTCGCCTCTGGGGAAATCTGCGATTTCATCGCAAACTGTGGACGGACATTCCCGTATCCGCCGGCGATCATGATTGGCTTGTGATATCCCCTGATCTCCTTCGTTAATCCATTCTCCGAAGCAGGGACAGACTCAGAGAATGTGCGGAAATACCCCGCAAGTGCAGGACGACCGAATTCATTGTTGAAGGCGCTGGCGCCTAGAGGGCCTTCAATCATGATGTCGAGGGCCGACGCGATGTGGGAGGGACGACCAAAGTCCGTCTCCCAAGGTTGCTCATAGCCTGGTATGAGAAGGTTGGAGACCGTAAAGCCAGCCAGTCCGGCCTTGGGTTTTGATCCTCGACCTACTGCTCCCTCATCTCGAATTTCACCTCCGGAGCCTGTGGCTGCACCAGGATAAGGAGAGACAGCCGTGGGGTGGTTATGTGTCTCGACTTTGATAAGAATTGGCATATCCTCGACAGAAGCCTGGTATATACGTTCTGTAGAATCATGGTGTACGCCGAAGCGAGGAGCTTGGTGACCTTCAAGGACAGCTGCATTATCGGAATATGCGGAGATTGTTCCCAATGGACTGATCTTTTCCGTGTTTCTGATCATCTGAAACAGCGACCGGTCAAGAAGTGTCTCGTCTACTGTCCACGACGCATTGAATATTTTGTGCCTGCAATGTTCCGAGTTCACTTGAGCAAACATAAATAGCTCCGCGTCGGTGGGGTTGCGGTTGATTGGTGACGATCCAGATACGAATGCCTCTACCAAATAATCGATTTCGTCTGCTACGAGCGCAAGCCCTAGCGTTTTGTTCGCAGTGGAGAGCTTCTCGCGTGCTGCATCCGCATCAGCTTTCTCCCCTTCGCCTCTCAGCTCCACCGTCCGCAGGGAGCTTGGGGCGCGATGTTGGAAGATCTCGCCTTCTTGTGGTAAAGTCATCTGGACGCTCTGAGTCATGCGATCGTGAAGCAAATGGGAGAGCATGATCAAGTCTTCCTTCCGAAGATCTTCGTCGTTCTGCAGTTGGAAGACGAACGCGATACCACGTTCAAGACGCTCTACATGCTGTGATAGGTTGCATATTCCAGCGATGTCCGTTGCTTTGCTAGACCAGGGTGATATAGAGCCAGCTCTTGGCAGAACGTAGAAGACATTGTGCCCGGAACGAAGTGCTTCAGATGTCGATGGAAGGCTGATGCGATCGCCGTAGTCCAGCAGTAGATCAAGGGCTTTTCTTTGTAACGAGACATCATCAGCTAAGTTGCCCTCCAACGATTGGTTCGGGCACTTGACAAGGTGGATGTAGACTGCATCAACAGAGATCACGTTCGGTTTGATGGTTTTGATCTGCTGAAGAAGCGTCTGGCACTTCGAAGAGGAGAGTGCAGACGAGCCTGGGAGAACAATCATACCTGGCAACATGTCAGTGGGAGATGTACCAAACCGCCTTTCCATCCTTACCGCAGTTAGTTCTCAAACGAGCATGGATGAGCAAAATCAGATGTACAGCAAAGCACAAAATTTTTGAAAATCTATATCATCTTATCTTATCTACCCTAGAAAATTTGATCGATGCGCGTCAGTCGCGTGGCAGCCAAATTTGTCCAGCACGTGAGCGCTACTTCAAAAGTTTACTGTACCTTGAGCTGTAGCTGATGCTGTGTCATTGCTGTCAGCCTGTCTCTACGGAATGACACCATCAATGACTGTAACGCCTTCCGAAGTTCCAGAGGTGCACACATAAAAGACCTCTAGAAATCTTAGATGAATCCTCCCCCGAGCCTCTCATATGGGCAAATTTGTCGTTTCAGAGCTCCTCTGCGAACAGCGTAAAGAGCTTCCGGTCGCGTCCGTGGACATCAGTGACAAGTCAGTCTTTCGAGTCGTAGTTGAGGCCAATGTGGACTTGGGCTTTGAGGTGTCGGTGCACATAGCCCAACTTAGGCCCAAGCATTTGATTTGATTATCACAGCTAGAGACGATGTGAAGGAGCCGTCGAGCCGACCAACTTGTGAACGAGCATTCTGGAGAAGCTTAATGACCTAGACTACTGTACCTCCTCATAAGGACCTATCAGATCTTTCTTTTCTTGACTGACAAGGAGACAGGGTCAGGAGTGACAGGTAGTGCAACCTCTCAAAATGTAAGCCACGAATCATCTCATTCGCTTTTGGAAACTCATCGACATCCTTCAACTCTGATTATATAAGTATGTTTGTTCGCGAACAGGCTCACAGCTCCCGACTGCTGGCGCCAACACCTGTAGCTGTCTCAGTTGTCATTCTTGGGTTTTACCATTCTCGTTTAACTCGTACTCGTTCTGTCACCAACCCTTTAAATTTATGAATTGGGTCTTGCAACCATGAAGCTGTGATTGCTCGCAACACGGAAATGGGAAGCTGAGTGCTTGTCCACCTGGCCGTTGAACCGGGTGAGATGTCGCGACATAGCCGTTACACATCATGCTGTGAGTCGGCGGAGTGATCATGCGATTAGTACGAAAGCTTTCCAGACGTCTGTGGGTAAGTACTCTGTTTCAAATTTGTTTTATCTGACAAGTTATGGACCTTGTTATGACATTCTGATACCCACCAGTCGGAGACAACTGATATTTTAAGCAAGGTTGATTCTAGGGTTCAGGGCGTCATCTCATCACTGAGTACCTGCGGGCACGATGGTGACCTACTCTGCGATACTGTCGCATATTGCTCAGGGCGTAGCGCCATGCATCAATACTTTATTGGATTAGGTTGTGTGCCACGTTCGTTTAATTGACGAGCCTAGAATGTGAAGTTGTTTGCTTAATGCTGAAAATGCATGGTTCCTTCTTTGTCGAGCGCTCTAAAGTCGAGTTGCAGCGCAAATCTCCCTTGAATCTTCGATGATCGGCACAACTCCTGAGTCTCGGCTGTACACCAGCTCGTGGTCTGCCGCAAGGGCAGCTTGAGGCTTTCAGGATAATTGGCCTTCAGTCTGCGGTTTGCATCTTGCTCTGCATCTCATCCACCTCCACCCCAACTCTATTTTACCGTCTTTCACTGTTCTTACGCAAAATGCCCTATTTACAGAGACCACGCTTTAGCTGGGCGGACTGTAAACATCCTGATATCCTAGCTCTGACTGCTGCGACACAACTCGTGAGCACCATAGCTACTCATGGCACCCATCGATGACTTATGTGCAACAGCCGGCCGACAGGCCCGTCGCACATCACAACAGCCTTACAGAACCTTCATGGCTACCACGTCAGAATTCCTTCGATTCTGGCTACTCCAAGTGTTCTAGTCATGACGCCTCAGAACATGGGTCTTTTGAGTTCACCGACGACTGCCATCTTGCCAGTCATGGTCCCGTAGACGTTTCTCGAGCGTTAGTGAGTCATATGAGCTGCCGATTTACACCAGCGTGGTTTTCTCAGCCTCGTTCCTTATCATCTAGCATCCTGATTTTGTACAGCCTTGCCAGAATTCCTTCGGTTCCGGCTACTCCAAATGTTCCAGTCACGGTTCTGAAAATGAGTCTCCCGAGTTCACCGACTACCATCTTGCCCCTCATGGTCCCATGGACGTTCCTGAAGCAGTAGTCGGTTGTGTAAGCTGCTACGTTATATCAGATTTCTCAGTCTCATTCATTAATTATCGTCTAGCACACCGACTTTGTACGGCCTTCCGAAGAGCCCATGTCATTGGGACGTTGGTTGCTTCTACTAGGACGACGTGCACGTCAAGCGGGCGGATACTTCTGATAGCATTCGGGGCAGCACTTGAATGTTTAGAGTTATAGAAGTGGGCCCAAGAGTAGTTTTCTCGTCATATTTCTTCTCCTAGTCGCCCTTCCTACTGTTGTATCAGTGTTGTTTCTACGTTTCCTGATTTACGGTGTACTTGTAAATTATAATTGTACTTCTAGTTATATAGTCGCCAAAACGTGCTTTATGTAATCTATAATCTCCGGCCTTTGAATTTCCCGGACACCCGCATCCTCGAAAGAGCTTCTTCCTTGGATTGAGTCTACATAAACCAAACACTCGAGTTCGTGCCAAAATGTAGTCTTGAACCAGTCGTTCTGGGAAGCGGAGTTGAAAACAACACCGCTGGCGGTTCTAGGGACCGGAAGAAGCCGAAGGTGGTCCCGAAGTTCCGTCTGGTTCGAGACTACATAGCCAAAATGCCCCATTCTCAATATGCCATCGGACTATTCGGACTCACAATTTGAGTAATAATATGTTTCAAGCAGTGGTTGGGGGGCTAGGCCAAACAAATGCCTTTTTTGTTGGAACTGATCAATCTCGCGAAGCTGATCACTCCCGCTTTCCATACTGGCGCTTCCCAGAACGTCTGGCGACTTTCAGTCAGCAACACTGGTATCATGTCACGCCTGTCATTCTTTTTATAGATTAAACTTATTAATTGACATATTCCTTACTGTTTGCCACAAGCGCGTCATGCCAGACGTTGAGATGTCGGACAACGAGAATGCTATACAGTTCGAAGGCTCAGATTCAGACTCAGACTCAGACTCAGACTACAATCCATTTGCCTATTC
>PVYJ01003890.1:2447-13812 GCA_002995095.1 Rhizopogon sp. AM-2018a | reverse complement strand
AAGAGGATGTGAAGCACGGATTGTACAGCAGATGTGGTAGATTTCGTCAGGAGACGGAGGAAGGGCTGGAGAAGCACATATCTGAGAAATCATCAGCATCAAATGTATCAGAAAGAAATCACAAGTCTAACAGAACGATGCCGAGTATTGACGAATCCCGTCCTCGAACTGCATTTAATATCGGTGCGATGGTATCAGATCTACTGAGTCCAGGACACACGGATACGGCGACAATGTTGGACTTTTGCACCTTGTCACTGACAACGTGGATAGCGGTGTCGTCTGTCTTTGGTACCTGACCGCCAGACGGTAGTGCGTCGAGGACACGCTGGAGGTGGCGAGTAAAAATAATCATTTGAAGGGAACGCCAGCCTTCTTGGTGGAAAAGTGGAGATTTTGGAGGCGGCTTGGAGGTTGGAGAGTACGAGGGTGCGGCTGCGGCGTAGAAGGGGTTGATGACATTGATGATGCGTATGTCGCGCTCAGTGGGTGCGACTAGGAGAATAGGGAGGAGAAGGGTGATGATCAAGAATGTTGCTAGTGAAGCATCTTGTCTCTGTTTGATTAGTGGAACAGCATCACGGCGACCGATGACGGATCCCAGCTGTTGATACTCGTGTGCAAAGACAATAGCATCCAATCTGGTCTCCTTTCCTGTAAGGAAGCGAGAGCAGAAGGAACGGACAGAAGAAGCGGATGTCAGGTCGCATTCGTCTGCGAATATTTGTTCGTTCTTGGTCGTCGATCGCAAGACGTTGATGAGAATATTTATTTCAGGGTCTTCGACTGGCTTCGGCGAGAGTGCAATGATATGTGCACCTCGTTGAGCGAGGTCTTGCATGAGCGTGAGGCCTAGCGGAGTGAATCCACCCTGACAAAGTGAGCGAGTGATGCGAATGCATGTCGGAGGCTAGGGACACATACTGTGAGCAAGATTACTCTGGCATGCATGTCCCGTTCTCGGTTTGTCGTGCGCCCTTGTGCAAATGCGTGAACGACTACAATAACAGCGATAGAAATGAGGGCGTGCACATAGTAGTTCGATGGGAGCAAGGCATTGACTGCCGCTGCAAGGACTTTGAGTACCATTGCAATGCAGTAGTTTCGCTAGATCCAGATATTATGGAGACAGTCCTGACATGCGTTGATGATGACTTGAGGATGTTGAAGGCGCCTGGTGAACCGAGTCGAAGGATGGATTCGCGGAGTCTCAAAAAGTGTGCTACTTGGACGCGTCTGGAGTGTCTTGCTCATCGAAGACCATGTCGCTCAAAGTACCAAAGGCCAACAATCTCCAGCTCTTCAAGGAGGGCTACAAGGTATCCAAATCTCCATGCTTCATCCCGATCTTTACTCACTGCGTCCGATGACGATCTACAGCACCTTCAGGGTATCGAGGATGCAGTCCTTCGAAATATCCAAGCTGTCAATGAACTATCAGATCTCGTACGGACGAGCTTCGGCCCAAACGGTACGTGTCATACGCTGCTCCAAAGCCCATGTCCGTCCTGAATCTCCCTTAGGCCGGAATAAACTCATCATCAATCACCTTGGACGATTGTTCGTGACCTCTGATGCCGCAACCATCATCAGGGAGGTCGAAGTCGTACATCCAGCAGCCAAGCTCCTCGTCATGGCCTCGCAAGCGCAAGAGTCCGAGGTGCGCTCTCCTCTAGCCTCATACCTCACTGAGTTTCTGACTTGCTCGTAGATGGGTGACGCTACGAACATGGTCATCATCCTCGCAGGAGAACTGCTCAAGAAATCCGAGAACCTTCTTGTGATGGGGCTCCACCCTAGTGAGGTTATCAAGGGCTACCAACTCGCATGCACCAAAGCCCTTGCAGAACTTGAAAGCGAGTTCCTCTCTCATCACCTCCAACTTTTCATTTGACAACAGCGCAGATCTTTCGACGTCGAGCCTACCCACCCCTTTCACGCAGGAATCGCTCTCCACAGCTCTCAAACCTGCAATTGCATCCAAACAGTATGGTCACGAGGATATGTTATCATCACTGGTTGCCGAGGCTGCCCTTGCGGTCATGCCCAAGAACCCCAAGAATTTCAACGTCGATAACGTTCGTGTCGTGAAGATCATGGGTGGTAGTCTTTCAGGCAGCAAAGTAGTGCAGGGAATGGTCTTTGGTCGTGAACCAGAAGGTGAATCCACCCAAACTCTCCATACAGTGTTCATATACTTACATGCTACCCCCAAGGTATTGTCAAAAAAGTATCAAATGCCAAAGTAGTCGTCTTCACCTCTGCCCTCGATGTTGCACAAACCGAGACAAAAGGCACAGTCCTCCTTAAAAACGCAGAGGAAATGCTCAACTTCACCACCGGCGAAGAAAAACACCTCGAAAAGGTCTCCCCTCTTCTCCACCATCCCCTACCACTTATACTAAACCCTCCAACAGATCTTCAAAGAAATCGCTGACTCAGGCGTCAAAGTCATCATTGCCGGCTCTTCCATCGGCGAGCTCGCCCTACACTACCTTAACCGCTTCAACATCGCCGTCCTCAAAGTCCTCTCAAAATTCGAGCTCCGTCGCGTCGCGCGCGTCGTCAACGCCACGCCCCTCGCCCGCATGGGGGCACCCACACCCGAAGAGGCAGGCTACGTCGACGTGTTCGAAACGACGGAGATCGGCGGAGACCGCGTCACCGTGCTCCGCCAGTTGACCCCCGACGAGGAGGGGTACAGCGGCCACACGGAGAAGACGCGGACGGCGACGATCGTGCTTAGGGGGGCGACGGCGAACCATCTGGATGACCTCGAACGTGCGATTGACGATGGCGTGAATGTGATCAAGTCGCTCATAAAAGATCCGCGCCTGGTTCCTGGCGCTGGCGCGACAGAGCTGGAGCTGGGCAGGCGTGTGGAGGCGTATGGAAGCGGGATGAAGGGGCTGGCACAACATGCCGTGAAGCGGTATGCAACAGCATTGGAAGTCATACCCCGGACACTCGCTGAGAATGCGCTGGGAGGTGCTGAGGGCAACGAGGTGCTCAGTCGGTTGTGGGCTAAGCACGAACAAAAGGGCGGTGAAACGTGGGGTGTCGATATAGAGGTAAAAACAAAATCCCCCAGATTTCCTGTGTCGCGCGTTGTTGATTGTACAATTCCAGGCTGAAGAAGACGGCACTCTACAAGCTACCGAATTCCAAATTCTTGACTCACTAGCCGCAAAACAATGGGCGATCAAGCTCGCTACGGAAGCTGCCGTCTCTGTACTCAGTGTTGACAGCATCATCATGAGCAAACCCGCAGGAGGACCAAAGGTCCCTCAACAAGCAGGTAACTGGGATGAAGATTAGATAGTGCTACTGGAGCATCTAGACTGCTTTAATGTAATTTTGCGCAGACCATGAAAGTCACGAGTAATGGAATAAAAAATAAATGAGGCCAAAAAGAACGTCAGGATATAGGAATACTGTGGCAGGTATGGGTACTGTACATGTCCGTGATAGGATATCCGCCAACCATAGTAGGTGACCACAAATACGGAATGCAACAGGAGAATTATGACGACAACAATGAGTCCGTTGTAGATGTGTGGGGTGTTAAGGTGTGACTGAATACACGAGCGTCCATGGTCTATGATTCGTCGCCTGGAGCAGAAGGGTGTATCTCCTCTTCTTCGTCCTCTTCGAGGATAGGCTCCTCCATCTCATCTTCTTCTACATCGTGATCGGCTTCAAGCTCGTCGTCAAAGATTACATGGAACTGCAGCAAGAGCGTCAGTCAATCAACGAACTGTGAGCAGTGCCGTACGTACATGAGTGATCAGAGCTTTCACAAGTTTGTGGGTATGTCCCATGTTCGACAGGATCAGCGCAAAGTCGTTTTGAGGTGCACGAAGGAGGTTTGGGCTGAAAACAATAGCCAGGGCCTCAGCTGTCATTTGGTTGTGTTCCTCATAATCGGTCACCCTGGAGTAGCGTCAATGACGTGCACTTGATGCCAGAAACCAAGCACAAAGAGCTCACCGATCCAGATGCTCAGCGACCCTCTTCAAAAGATCAAAGTTCGCCTGAGGAAGCCCGTGCACAACACTCCGGATACAGGATAGCCGTGAGTTGAGGTTTTCGAGCTCTGCGAAGTCATCAGTATAGACGAAATAGCATCAACGGAATGCATCGTACTCATCGCCTCGATAACACTGAAATAGGACGACGATGGGAAGACAGGCTCGGGGAGCAGCCTGAACCACGACTTAACCAAGTCACACACGGCATGGATATCAGTATCGGGGGTGATGCGTGACTCGCCTAGTTGAACCATCAGTCAACTACATGCAGCACATTCTAGGTGGAAACCCTACCTCTGTTGAAAGCGTCCCGGATAGTATTGACTTCAGAAGTAGCCCCAGCAACGCGATCTGCAAAAAAAAAAATCAGACCTCTGCAAGAGCATCGAAAACAGAAACATACAGATGCCAACTTCATCAAGACCACGAGATTCGACTTCTGATAAGCAAATATGCATCACCGAGGGGATCGCGCCGAGCTCGGGCTGTGCTCCACCAGCCTCACGCTCGAGGAGGAACTCTAGATCGACTCCAAAGACTAGAAAGACATCAGGCACAGTAAGATGGAGGTCATGGAATATCTTACCCGCTCTAGGATCTCGCGAAGCTGTGGTACCTGATGGCTGGTCATGGATATGGTCTGCAAGTTGCGGCTTTGGGGAATTTCCAAGATACGTCAGGCGACGCTTAGCAGCGAGCGTCGCAACACGATTGATTTGCTCGATCCATCGTAACATCTCTTGCCTAGAAATAGCCTGCAGCAGGTAATGTCCGCCGTCTTCGGTGTCCAGTTGAAATGTAAATGACCTCTCGTTATTGATAAATTGGGCGACCCGAGCATCAACGACCGAAAGGACCAAAGATGGCTTTCCAGAGGGCATGAAGTCCAATTCAGCAGGCGATCGCTTCAGCGCTGTTGCATGCGTGCTATCTGTGAATGCGCTAGATATAGGTCGCATGAGTTGAAAGAAGGCTGATGAGTAGCTCTTCTTCATCCGGTGCTGCTTCTGAACCTGAGTCATCGGTTTACGCGCCCGCATCGCTTTATTAATTTGATCATCCCTCCGTTCATTGCGCAGTTGTTCCTGTTTCTTGTCCTTGCTGAGGCGGTCATGGAGATATTTGTCTCGCTTGTATTTGTCTTGCTGAAACGCGACTAGCCTCTGGAAGGGGCGCACGGCCTTCCTGGTGGACGCCGAACCGTTGACCGAAGTTTGTAGAGCCTCTCGTTGGGCCTCGTCTCTGATACCTCGGTGCTCGAACGAGATCAAGTTCACCTCTCTCTCGATATTGTTCAACCGTTCGAAATCTTTGCGGTCGACTTCTTCGCGGGGACGGCCTCTCTTCAAGGCGAGCGACGGGGTATTCAAGATGAGATTGCAGAGGTGTCTAAAATAAAACCCGTCAGCACGTCCCTTCCTCCCTCATAGCCCATGATTTAACCTCACCTGCGCTTATCCAGATTTATGATGGCCATATCGTTCTCGCACGACGTCGTAACCACGTTCGGTATGCTAGCCAGCTCGAGTACACGTTCCAAAATCCAGCTAATATCAACAGCAAGAGCATCTCCATACGACTTCTTGAACACAGTTGGCCTCGAAAGAAGCGCCACGAGGCTGTCGCACTGAACACCGCGGATATTTGCAATATTCTGCCACGGACGGTGATGCATACGGCTCTCGGAGCTGACAACCGCCGAGCTCAGGACAGCCTCGACGAAAGATCGGACACAAGGGCGGTCCCCGCATCCGAGGGATGTAGAGCCAGTTTCCATGCTCCTCAGGCGAGCAATCTCGATAGCTCGAAGGAAAAGGTCCATTCTTGCCTGACGTGTTCGGATTCCCAATTTCGGAGCAACGAGTTTGGAAATCGCCCATTTCCGAAGGATGTTAAAGGCACGGATGCAGCTGCGGATGCTAGGCGGTAGGACGCGGTAGAAGTTGTCCTGAGATAGCTCAGATATCAGTGACGACGGCGGAACGTCCATCACGTGCGAATACATAGATTGTATGTCGATGTCATCTAGCGAGTGTACTTCTCGAGTCGAAAACCAGCCGGTGCTGTCCGCGCTCTGTACCTCTAATAGATCAGCGGTGATGAAAAGGTCCTGAAAATGGAGTGAGCGTCGGTATATAAAAATTAGTTAGTACGGAGAAGACAAACCTCCTCGCTGATATTACCGAATGCAGCAGCACCCATCGCGTTCAAATTCTCAACAAGCTCTTCAGCGCTGATATCATCGAGATCAGGAGGTTGATTACCAAAGGATCGCGCCCGGGCTGGCGTGTTCGATGGTCGAGGAGCAATAGCAAAGAAAACAGACGGAGGTCGTCGAGTGTGTGCTTTGAATGCCGTGAGCGTCATTTGACGGGCGTTGTCAAGAGCATCCCAAGCTTGGCTGACGTCATTTTCATCCGTGTTTGCAGGATCACAGGAAGAGCGATCTAACGGACTTTCCAGGAAAGACAACACTGCCTCAAACAATTGAACATTATCGAGACAGTCCTGGGCTCCTCCTCCAGATGTTATCCACTCCTTGACAGTCTCCAGAACTTCCGCTCGGAACTGTATCACATGGAGAGAACTGCTCGAAGAGGGTGGTGTAGAGGCCCGACTGCCCAAAAAGCGTTTACGAAGCAGCTAAACAGGAACACGTGTATGAAATTAATCAATTCCAACACGGAAATGAAATTCCATACCTCAAAGAACACAAAAGGCGTCACGAAACTGCGGAACACATGCCACCACACCCGCGCAAACTCTGCTCGATCAACGACAAGGTCCCTTGTTTTGCCGTCTCTTAAAGATGTCTCGCCGTTGTCATCAGCCACAGCTACCGATACGCCCTGAAGGCCGTGAACAAGGACGTTCACCAGCCGGTCCAACGTCCCTGCTTGCACGATGACACGAATAGGCCTCTCGGAGGACACCTCGGTCAGCACAGCGTTCGGTCGAGAAGATATGGAAGGCAAGGAGCTTCGCCGTGCAACACTGCTCTTCCGCTCGAGACCTTGAGATGAACCAGGCTTCACGCGGATAGAGGGCGAACGCGTCATAGGTTTTTCAGGATTACATCCCTCTGCCACTGAACTCGGAGGTCTCGACGGCGCACGCGAAGGAGGTCGGGATGATGAGGACAATGGATCCAGGTCGCTGCGTGCAATGAGGAGAAGCTCTCCGTCGTAAATAGGAATGGCCGTCTCTCGAATGTCCACATCGCCAATGTTGAACAGACTGGACGAGGCGTCCGACCTATTAGAACGAGCAGCCGGAGTCAAGGCGACATCGAGCCTACGCAGACGCTGGAGCTCCTCGACGCTCATCTTCGTCGGTCCGCTTTCTAGTCGACCGCGCCAAATCTGTCCGCGATCAAGGAACGTGATAGTTGGCAGCGGGTCCATGAAGAGCAGGGGCGTAAGGGGATGACAAAGTATATGCGGCGTAGACATGGAATGCGACCAGAAAAAGGGCTCGAACAACCCCTTGCGCCTCGGTTCAGCAGCCAACGAGAGGGACATGAATTGATCCACCCTAAATTCCCCAATCAACGTTCTTTTCTAGCTCGAGATACCGACCGTTCAGAAACATACCGTTGGAACTTGGATGCCAAGCTCTGGTTCCCTTTCTCCTGCACGAAATCATGCCAAAAATCGAGGAGCTTCTCAACATCAGGAGGAAGATCGTCTGTCGCAGGATTCCTAGGACACAACGAAATTCTCGTCCGAAGATCTTCAAACAAATTCCTAGTCTCCAAAAGAGGCTTCGTGGCCCATACCTCATCCATTCTTTCTTCTCTCGCCTGCTCGAGGAGATGCTTGGCTCGATCCCTCACATCCCCACCCCAAGGCGTCAAAACAGGCTCCCCAACGAGCGCAACCTGCCCATCGCCCTCAGGGTATATCCACGCCTCCACAGCCATACAGCTCTGCCGATCCGCGCGCCTCCACGCCTTCCCAAGCCGTGCAACAGGACGCGAGAAAAGCGCAGCAGAAATAGCCATCCACGAACACTCGTCGCCCGCAACGCGACACAGCTCTCCTATCCTCGCCCACATGGAGATCACCTCCGAACGCGAATGCGTGCGCGACGACGCGTTGCGCTCGTCCCCAGAGCTGTTCGATGACTCGGCACCTAGGATCTGCATGAGGAGCAGCCGCGTGAGCCAGTGTGGCCTGTCGTCGGTTCCGAACAATGCAAGTGCTGCTGATGGAGATGAGCCGGTGGGCGTACCGGCACCTGGATCGGGAGAAGCACTGTGATCGCTATCTGCTTTCAGGATGCGATCCGCCGTGAGGTCGTCTGGAAGCTCCTGGAGGATGCGGCGGTGGAAGGCCCGCAGACTATAGGCAACGTCGGTCGGGTCGAGGAGAGAGAGCACTTCGCGGGTGAAGCCGTCTTGCGCTAGTAAGGCCCATACGCGCTGCTTAGGGTCTGCACGCTGCTTAGAGTCTGCGAACGGATGTTGGGGGCGCTGTTGTCGCGAGGAGAGAAGCTTGACAGGTGATGCGGGGCTTTGCAATCCCACAGGACCCAAGGCTTCCATCAGAGATGCCATCTTGGCATCGTCAGCCGGCCGAGGAGAGAACGTGCCCAAGTTGGGAGAAGATGTAGATGCAGCCAAGCATGGAGAGGCCATGATAGGGTTTGGCGAAGGTGCGCAAACGGCTTGCGTAGATGTAGATTTGGGCATCCCAGAAGTAGACCCTTCGTGCCAAGAAAAATTGGGTATCGTTTCCTTTTTCCAATCATTCCAACCAGGCTCGTCGGCAGGCGCACCGTGGTAACGGAGATACTCGCCGGCCATCCATGAAACACACGAGCGCTCGAAATCCTTTGTCTTCTCGTCGGCACCACTCACAAGGTTGTCGCATAGACGAGTAAACTCGTTCTCGAATTTCTCTCGCCCCACGAGGATGGGCAAGCAGAGCAGGATAGCGGATGAGAACTCTTTCCATTGCGGTCGGCGAGGTTCGTCCTCTGTAGCAGGCCGGAGGAAGGTAGTTGCGAAGACAGTTTCATGTAAGAGAGCCTCAAAGGTTCCCTTCTCGATACCGTTCTCACCATGTGTTAGGTCAGGATGAGTCCTCCGTCCCCAATACGCGCGTTTCTTCCTCCCAGCTGTTCCGTCATCTCGACCCCTACCAAACCTTGGATCTTCCAAAGCATCGGCTTCCCCGTCTACTTCGTTATCTTCGACTGCAGGGATGATCTCGGTAGGAAAGAGATCCTTGATGGCAGCGCTACGGTCGCTGGGGGTTTTATAAAAGTACAACTTGGACCCTTTAAGTTCTGCCTTGAACGACTTCCATCCTTTCGACAGCGTCAGATTGGCAGCGGTGCTGTATGGCCGATAATGCGCATAGATCGATGGCGCGGCGTCTCCCATACGGTTGATGAACCCAAAATTATAAACGATCTGGGACGTGCGGCGGGAATCGTGACGGTCGGCGTGTCCACGAGGTTCGAGCATAGTGGGTGCGAGTAATGATGAGGGCGAGGGCGTTGTGTTTTGGCTAGTGAGGGGTGTTGGATTGGGTGTTGGGTGTTTGTTGGAAGAAGGACTCGTCAGACTAAAAGGGAAGACACCACGGGTGCCACTGGGACCACTCCGATCATTGTCTTTGTCCTTTGTCGACTCGGCATCGCCTGATCCTTTCCTTTTGGGGCTCGATGGGGCAAAGCCAAGCTTGGATGAAGATAATTTGGAAGGTAAACGAGGTGCGAAGGAGGTGTTGCGGGGATGAGCAGAAGGTGGGTCGTCTGACACGGCGGAAAAGAAGGCGTCTGATGTGGGTGATGAAATATTAATAGAAATACCAGGGTCTGGAGAGGTGTCAGGAGGGGAAGAGGAAAGAGGTATGTTGGTGACAATGGTTGGAAAAGGGTGTTTGACGGGACTTGCAGGGCCAGAAGTACTGGCAGAGGGATGCAAAGTGGCGCTGCTGTTACTTCTATTCCTGTACTCTTGGACTCTGTGCTGAAAAGATATGTCTGCGGAGGAATACGAGGTGGAGAATGTTCCAAGGTCATCGGCAGATTTTGACCAAGTTTTACGTGATATGCTGCGAAGATCGCCAAGGCCTGGATCAAAATCAGGAGAAGAGGGTTGTGAAGATGGAAAGGGATGTTGTAAATCGAAGGACTTCTTCTTGTGCTGTGAAGAGAGATCTAGAACCGACCTAGGAAGAAGACGGGGTCATCAGTATACAATGGACACAGCCGATCTTTAATTGAAGAACGGGTTGCAAGGAGTCAAGATGATATCAATTGAATTGGCATCAAGGATATGCCATAAGATGAGCAGGGGAAAGATGTTACGTGAAGAGGTCGTGTCGTGTCGTGTCAAAGGGTGGGTCAGAAAGAAGAGGAGGACTGACTTGGTCGCATCACTAACATGGGGTTCGGATTGAAAGGTGGATGGAAAGATGGGACGTGGGTCAGTGGGACGGGATATCTTTGGCTTGCGTACGCTGATAGAACTGGAGCTTGTTCGGGGTTCACTCGCCCCCCATGCCAAGCGTGGGTCGGATGGCTTTCTAAACCATCTCGAAGGCTTTGAGAGGAGATGAGCCAAGCCCGATGGAGAATTGGAACGACCTTGAGGAAATTGGATGTAGGCAGGAGACGAGGGAGTTGAAGGCGGGTGGACTGGAGGATCCTGAGGGCTAAGGGAGTTAAGAGAAGAAGGAACACGACGAGGCGGCATTTCTTAAGAAAACGAGCGTTGACTCTGAATTTGTACAATGAAGATTAAGACGCAAAGTTGGATGAGCGAATGACGGTGAAAGACAAGGCCGAGTTGTGATCTACGTAGAGTATATAAGGTAAGCATACAAGGTACTACAAGCCTTGGCGTGTATTCAATATCTCGATCTCGGTTCCACATCATACTCACGGGTGGTTGCACTGCACACAGAGCGAATCATGATTCATCTCTCCTTAAAATCTGCACGTTCCACTCCAGAACATACCTGCCGCAGCGCGCCCATTCCACCCTTTTAGGTTCCCAGCATCACAATGTTCCATTTATACACTGACAGACAGAACGTTTCAGCATCGGTGTCATTCCGCCGGCATTACCCAGGCTCTGGCCTAGTATCCCACGAAAAACATCTAAGGTTATAGGCTCGCAAGTTCCAGATCGATTCGATGGAAGCCCAGTGATTCTCCACTTTGAAGATGTCATGATCTAATCTCTGAGACGACCGTTCGAGTACTCATATGGACAGGTAAAACATCATTCACGGTATTCCATTGCATCAAGCTCAGATTTTTAAATACATGCTTTCAATCCGCTTCCTTCCTTGAACGATCCTAGCGCTCATGCACCA
>PVYJ01003874.1:0-16518 GCA_002995095.1 Rhizopogon sp. AM-2018a | reverse complement strand
AACGTGTCTATATGCGGAGAAAGGTCAGAAGGCTCCTGATAGCGCTTACAGGGCGTCATGACGTACCTTCTTTGGATTATCAGGTGCGTATCGAACATACCTGTCATTGTCTACAGGCCTTAGGACCACATTGTAAATTGAAGACACGATAGGCAAGCTCAGAAGTTCACCTTTCCTTCGACTGCAAACAAAACCGTGTTTCTAGAAAGAATGCATCGCAGATGTTGAGGAGAACTCACTTTGCATGATGCGAGCATGCTCTGCAGGGTTACGCACACAGCAGAGACACTTAGAACTGGTGACCATTCATTTCCTAGGATAGAAGCGCAGATCTACGACATGTCAGAAATAACACGGCACGCTGACCTGTGGGCAAGTATTGAGCTCACATGTCCATTAGAGTATACATGCTAACCGCCAGTCAGTTGTCACCTCAGTGTTCAACTCTGGATATACACACCGGATGCACAGGCGCCGTAGAATCCTGGTCAACAACAAACTGAACTGCGGGCGCCGAGATGGGGTAGTTCGAGTCAAAGCGGAACATCAGCTTGAATACCTCCCCCTAACAAGGATTGGTAAGAACCCAGGATGTCGGAAAATGAGCGCCCTGACCTGGTATAGACTTTCACCCAGAATCTCTATGGAGAAGAACCAACTCTCGAAGTTATCCGCACTAAGTAGTGTGATCCCTGTGGCCAAGGTTCAGCCAGACCCCTTCACTTACGACCCACGAGATGACATACCTGTCGGACATCCTTCAGCTTGTATTTCATTGAGCTCTTTGCGTAGACGCCGAGACGAGATAGAGGTCATGCCAGTTCGAGTCTACTAGGAGTTAATAAATTGAAGATTTAAAAAGGATTATCTGAATTTGGAGAGGTGCAAATAAGCGCAAATAAATATTACCATATATAAGAACGCTTCATTTCTTTTTTTGACTTCCAATGTCTTTGATTCCTTCCCGCTTTAGAGTCACCTGCTGCTCGCAATTGTTCCAGGGATTTGCAGGCGCTCGCGGGGAGGTAGATGGTTCTTCTTGCTCTTTAGAATTTGCTGGTTCATCATTATGATCTTGCGTACTCGAACAGCAAGAGACAACTCTCGAATGCGAAACGCTTATTTAAAATTTTAGTTAACGAGAACGTTTACCTGATATTTTACTCGTGGTACAGCCCATTTTTGTATACTGGATCGAATGGAATGCAAAATGAAGTTGGTTTTCGCCAGTTGCCTCGATTTTTCTGTTTCTGCTCTCTTCATGTCACTGGCCCTCTTCTGCCTATGCGTGTGATGTTGTTCCATATTAACTCTGTTTAACATCCATGTCATTCAAGCTTTCTACCTAGTTCCTTCCGCCTCCTGTATGCTTTGAACTTCTTCCGATAGGTATCTTGTATGTGTGTACGGGGCTATCAAGCGATGTAAAACAACCCATGAGTCGCCTTTTATCGATCTGCAATAGTAGTGTGTAGACACCAACAGGAACACTGTATATTTACCTTCAAGAACGCTCCCCCGCCGAAGCACTTCTACTCTGTTTCTTGGTGGATGAGCACTCGGCAGGCTTCTCGTGCCTCTAGATCATCTGTGCGAATCTCCACCACCAAGGCACCTAGAAACAGCATGAAATGGTGTTGATGCAGGGATAACCGTGAAGTGATCTCCCATGCCTAACCGTACAAGATCAAATTTGGCCGGTACCAGTGCTGCATATAGCTTTGCAAGACAGGTATTTCTGTGGGGGTGATATTAAACCTAGTTGCACAATGAGTCCATGGGCTTACAATTCCCCCGCTGCGAACATGTTAGCATATGTGGTGTACTGATCGGATGCAGCTTGCGATACCTAGGAAGACGAAATTCGGTTGAAAGATTGCGCGACTCTCCGGACGCTGCTGGTACCCATTACACTTCCCTCCGGAAAGATAGGCCCTGTTTCGCTACCAACAGGATTCGCCGCTCTAAGGTTGCTCAAAATTTCGCGTGCATCAGGTAGGGTTGTCTGAGCATCCTTTGAAGTTTAAACTATGCACAAGCGTATCAACCACAAAGTTCTTTAGTCCACATTGCCATTCCTCCGAGAAGACGACTGGTTCTTGTCACCCTCAGTGGGGTATCGGATGAAAGAGACGGAAATACTGTCTTGAGATCATCTCTGACGATGTTCGTTTGCATCTGCACGAGTTGACACCCGAGAAGCTATGTAGCACGAATGTTCTTTGACTGGGTTTGGCAAACTCGCCGATTCCCTCCCAGAGGAAGGCGGAGCTGATCGGCACAACTTACATCCATTGGAATACTTGAACTGAAGGTGCACCACCACGAGGTCTAGAATTAACGTCCGTATGTATTTAATTTTGAAGGGTGAACCATCTGTCAATCAATGGCATAAAATAATGAGAATGTGGGAGGTAATCGACAACACTAATCATGCAGACATGTACGGAGCCATCCTATGCGAGTAATTTTAATAACCCATCACTTCTACTGCAAGTAACTCACTTGGAATCTTCCTTCTTGCTATTCTTCGCCAGACGTTGCTCGAGCTTAGCAAACTCATCTAGTGCAATAACCTCCTCTTCATCCAAGATCTGGTTTATGGTTAGCGAATAGACAACAGCTCGGGGAAACATGAACGTACTTGTTCTACGCCCTTCACCTCAGGGATATAATGCATCAACATCCTCTCGATTCCAGATTTCAACGTTACTGCGCTGGACGAGCATCCTCTACAACTTCCCTTCAATTTGACTTTTACGAAGCCATCATCACTAAACCCTCGGTATTCTATATCACCACCATCTTCCATAATTGCTGGGCGCACGCGGGTTTCGAGGAGCTCTTTGATCATTGCTACTGTCTCGGAGTCCGTGTCAAGAATTTGAGTATCCTGTGGGCCTGCGGCTTCTTTGTCCTCTTGTGACCGGAAAAGTGGCATACCAGCCGAAAAATGCTCCATAAGTATCGAGTAGATCTCAGGCTTGAGGACTGCCCAAGGGTTTTCGCTATCCTTCGATACTGTGACGAAGTCTGGGCCATAGAAGACGGCTTTTACACCTTCAATTCCCATAAGGCGGATGGCGAGTGGAGATTTTAACGCTGATCGTGTATCGAGGAACTCGGCTGTTCCGTCACCCATGACGTTCACGCCGGGTATGAATTTGAGAGAATCATCATTAGGCGTGGTCTCCGTCTGTATGAACATGGATCGACCTAGACGCACATTAACTATTCAACGCAAGAAGGCAGGAATAAAAGAACGGACGTACACTGTGGAGGCGCTATGCCAAACGATGGCGCAGCTCTTTGCGCATGAATACCCGAGGCAGTTGCAAGGGTTGGTCCATTATGGACCGCTGCGAGTGTGGGCGTAGAAGAAATTGATTTCGCCCACGACCGAACGGCTGATTCAATTGTGCGGTTGGAGCGCGAGCGCACCTCTGATAGAGCTCTGACAGATCTGGAGGCAAGCCTAGAGGACATGGCGGTCATAAGTAGAGCTGGTCGGCGGGGATTACCAATAAATTATGGCGTACACATTCCATCCCGAGGGCTTAGGTAATCATGTGCTTCAAGTTGTCCCGATGCAAGAACACCAGAGACGTGATGCACAAGACTTCCTCAAATTCGCAGCATTATCGTTTTCTGCACTCCTGGTGATTGCTGTCGTGAATGTCTTCAAGAAGGTTCGACAGCGGCCGGTATTGCGCTCAGTCGCTATTCTCGTGTTGGGCGACGTAGGGCGCAGTCCACGAATGATGTACCACGCGGAGAGCTTTGCGAAGCTAGAATTTGACACCTATCTCATTGGATACAGAGGTGAGCACTGCTGGTGTTAGACTTATTAAGGCTGACGTTTGACACGCAGGATCCAAGCCAATACCTTCGCTAACATCCCTCCCGCATATCAAGCTGTGCTACCTCTCTGAACCACCGCCATTTGTCGCACAGATCCCGTTTGTTCTAGCTGCCCCGATCAAAATCGCGTATCAGATTGTCACCATCTTGTATACGCTGATATTTACTGTATCCCGTCCACCCGAGTTTATCATGGTGCAGGTATGATTCTAACTCGGCTACAACCCCCAGCATTCGTTCAAATACTATGACTTACAGAATCCGCCAAGCATCCCCACACTTGCCCTGGTGTGGCTGGTCGGAGGGATCACCGGAAGCAAAATCATCATAGATTGGCACAACCTTGGGTATAGCATTCTCGCCTTGAAATTGGGAAAGTTGCACCCGCTCGTCAAAATTGCGAAACAGTATGTTTATCATATTCACTCAAAGTGTCGTTTACGATCCTTTCTTAGATTTGAGATCATATTTGGCAGTTCTGCATATGCCCACCTTTTCGTCACCAATGCTATGCGAGACTATCTGGTGCAAAAATGGGGATTAATGTTTGTCTGATTGCCTACAACATTGACCTGCAATTCATTACTGCTTTTCAGAGGTCACAAGGCAGTACTGCATGATCGTCCACCCAGTCACTTCCATAAATGTTCACCTGATGAAGTTCATGCGGTATGACAATGCCTCTTGAGTATCCCCTATTTGACACTGTTTGGTGTAGCTCTTCCTGCGGCTGGGATGCTCGATATCGCCATCGCTTGCAGAATTTCTCCCCAATGCTTCACCACCTTACTCAACCCACCTCACTAAAGTCGTTGATTATCATCAAATCCAGCCTTACCCCACTCTCCCGGCTTCCCCTGCATCTGACCTTAATTCCCTGAATATGCCCAGTCTTCGAGAGGATCGCCCAGCACTACTTGTGAGCAGTACGTCATGGACACCAGATGAAGACTTTGGCATTCTCTTGGAGGCATTGAAACTGTACGAGTCTCGTGCTTGCGAGGTGAACAGCCCAGATCTTGACGATCTCAAGGAGCGACAAATCCTGCCTAGCATATGGATGGTCATCACGGGCAAAGGCCCGCTTAAGGAACGATACATGACAGAAGTGCAGCTCTTGCAAAGAAACTGGAAGTATGTCAGGTGCTCCAGTTTATGGCTTGAAGCTAAAGATTACCCCCTCCTACTCGGTAAGTAGTTCATCCACGGTCACAAATTACTTCTTAACCAACCTTTTCTAGGGTCTGCTGACTTGGGCATCTGCATGCACTCAAGTTCGTCTGCGCGCGACTTGCCAATGAAAGTCGTTGATATGTTTGGTTGCGGACTCCCCGTTTGTGCCCTCAATTTTGCATGGTGAGAGCCCTTGGTTCTCAGATGCCTGTCATGTCGATGACCCCCATCATAGCCTTCCAGAGCTTGTCAAGGACGGTATTAACGGCCTTATATTTGAAAATGCAATTCAACTTGCGGGGCATTTAGAGGTTAAACTCATCCTTCCTGTGACATCGATGAATAACTGATCTCGCTTCGTAGACCCTCCTGATCTCTTTTCCTTCATCACCTAAACTAGATTCCTTGCGTAAATCTCTGCAGCGTGCATCACAGGTACCGCTTAATGTCGAGTTACGGACCCATATCCACGAACACCAAGAAGGTGCTGACTGGGAGTGGAGTTCTTGGTCAGACAACTGGGACCGTGTTGTGAAGCCACTAGTGCTCCAAGATGCGGGACGATTTAGCTGACAGGTATGTCTACTCTTGGAGCGAGACGCGGTGCATCATGGGTTTCACATAAAATCGTTTGGATCCTGATGGAAATACTGCGGACTTTTGCATGCACTCGAATATTATACTGTTTTTTTTTTGGCAGAACTTCAGAATAACTACTCTGTGTTACTAACAGGCACATCCTGATTCCTGAAGCCGACTTCAAAGTTTGACGTTGGTGAAATCAGGAGCAATGGGTGGAAGCAAAGAAGCTTCGTTTGGTGAAGCGGCGTGAAACCTTGAGCAAGAACAGAACTCAAAATTTCGAGCTGGACGGTGGTCGGCCACAGGAATGAACGTTCGATGAACTGCCAGTGATTGAAGCATTGTTTGGCGGTCTCATTCGGAATATTTTTGCTGCTCCTCCTGATCCCATGATTAGCAATGGCGTGCATCTCTATTATAATAATGATAAGCTAGGTAGGTTTTTCATTGAGGCGTCCGGATCACTTGAAAGAGAAGGCTCAGAAACCAAGTACTTTGGAGAACTTTTCAACCGACTTGACCTTCTATGTATGTCGAAGTACATTTCGAGCCCTAATACAGGAAAGAATGACATTCTTCCTTCTAGTAGCATTTGAGTTCTGAGTTCTGAGTGCGCATTGCCACTGCACAAGTGTACATAGCCTTAGGTCAGGCGTCCCCGGCCCCTCATGTCCGGTTCTAAATCCATAATGCAGAATCCCCATCTACATATATATAGCCAACGACTACTGTATATATTTGTACTGCTGGCATGCGGCTGTTCCTGTTTCGTCCCTGTTGATAATGATCCACTGACTCGGACATACGAACGTGCATCCCATGAGATTTCCAGTCTATGTATGATATATATATGGAGTGCTACTCCGAGCTTGTCGATGTCTAGCCCCGATGCCAACCCCAAAAGAGGCTAGCTCGAACGACCATGATGTCGAGACGAAAGCCGAGTCTGACGGTGTGGCGCTAAACAATACCGGCGTCACACCCATCAAACGACGTGGTTCGTAAAAGTTGAATGACTTATGCCTGGTTGTTTGAACTTGAAACCTAGGCAGGCTCTTCATAATCACAGGTATAGTTGCTGCCGTTGTGCTTGTGCTTGCTCTGGCTCTGGGTTTGGGGCTTGGATTGGGATTGAAGAAGAAATCGAGCTCCAATTATGTCACGACCAACTCTTCATTTCTCCTCGACCCGAATTTTGTCATCACGAGTACACCGACGACCAGATACTATGAATTCATCGTGTCTGAAACAACCGGCTCCCCAGATGGTTTCGAGAGACCTATGTTGGTGGTGAACAGTACGCAAACCCAGACTCAGTGCAAATGATGTTAGGTTATATTGACTTCCTACCTCTAGACCAATTCCCTGGCCCTCTTATTGAGGTGAACAGTGGTGACGAGCTCGTGGTCAATGTTATCAATCAGTTATCCAACGGCACCACTATTCACTGGCACGGTCAACTTCAAAACGGGACCAACTACATGGACGGCACCAGCGGTATCACTCAATGCCCCATCCCTCCTGGCATGAATTTCAGTAAGCTAGTCGGCTTCTTGCAAAATCTACGCTTCTAATATGTTTAGCCTATCGCTTCACCATTAATCCAAACCAGTATGGCACATTCTGGTATCATGCTCATGCATCTACCCAGTAAACATCTCAGCACATGCTCGTTTCTTACGAAGACTAACGCGGGTAAAACTAGGTACACAGACGGTATTTATGGGCCGCTTGTCATTCACTCTCCCAGCGAGCCTATTTATGGCCAATACGACCGCGATGCTCTTGTTATTCTTTCTGGTCCGTATTAGCCGACCGATTTGTTTTCGTGCGCGTTCTCAAACCGACGTTTTTTTCTCTAGATTGGTATCATGAAATGTCTTCCGGATTGCTCACTCAGTATTTGAGCCCTGCTGGGATTGATGGCTCTAACTATGGTGGAGTTAATCCTGGAGCAGAGCCTCCTCCGGATAGCGGTCTTATCAATGGCAAGATGACGGGTTCCTCGTTTGATCTTGAGCCAAATTTGCGTTACCGACTTCGTCTCATCAACATGGGCTCGCTTACACAGTTCATGTTTAGCGTCGACTCGCACGTGCTGAGTGTCGTTGAAGCAGATGGAACCTCTCTCGAACCTGTCAATGTGCACCGTGTCCCCATACATGTCGCACAACGTTATTCGGTTATCTTGACGACAAATCAAACAGCAGGATCGTACAACGTGCGTGGCGAGATGCAGAGTACCTGCTACAAACTCGCGAACCCCAATCTCAACACGATGGTGTTATCTACGATGACATACGGTGCCTCGCCATCGACACCGAACACCCAGGACTGGTCAGACGCACTCCCTGCCCTTTGTCTCGACCTCAACAACACAATGATTGTACCTCAAATTGCCATGAACCCCCCTAACAGCACGGAGACTGTCCAAGTCAGCATGTCTTTCCAGCAAACACCTCAATCTGGCGGAACGGAAATACTAGCATTCGTGAACAACACCAGCTGGGAGTCGGACACCACAAACCCTACTTTACTTCAGATGTCAAAGGCCGGGATTCAAACCGCCTTTGACTCGAACCAATTGGTCGTTGTCAACAATAATATCACAGTCGTTGATTTGATCGTGAATAACTACGATGATGCTAGTCACCCGTACGTGCCATGGAATATATCAGCTCCAGTCTCTTTTGAATGAACACTACTTGCAGATTCCATCTTCATGGGCACGTATTCTGGATTCTGGGCGAAGGTGATGGCATTTACCAGCCTGGGTCGTCCCAGATCAGCATGATCAACCCGCCTAGACGAGACACGCTGACTCTTCCCGGCTTCGGATGGGTCGTCATTCGTTTCATCACCGACAACCCCGGGCTCTGGGCATTCCATTGCCACATTGGTTGGCACATGGCCGCAGGGTTGCTGATGCAATTTGCGAGTCTACCGAGCGAGATCCAGCAGTTCCAGATACCATCTTATTCGACTGAGCAATGTGCACAGCAAAGCGGAGGTCTGATTGTCAACTAGTGTGCAGGGTCGTTGAGTATATAAACTTGTACTTTCTTAGAAGTCATGCGCCAAGACAATAATCGAGTAGAATGATGATGCATTGAACGGTTGAACTAACAGTCGAATACATGGGCTGGTGATACAATAACACGATATGCAGAAAAATCAACAGCCTCAAGCCTACAATGTCAACGCCTCCTTGACACTTTTCCACTGGTGCCCAGGCCAAGCCGCATTACCTCCATCAGCATCCTCTGGGACGTCCTTGTCAGCGTAGTTGTCCCAACCAGAGCTACCCCGACCCTGGTCGAATAAGCCTTGCAAAAAGGTCTGTTTGGTGTATCCTTCGGGGAGAGAGGTGACATGTTCTACTGGAATATCCTTGGATGCATACAGGGCGCTGGCTGCATTGAGGGAGGTCCGTTCTCCCTGAATGCGGAATGTAGCATCGTGGAGTTTGGTCGACGGGAGGGAAGTAAGAATGTGAGCAATAAAACCTAGATTGCGTGATAAGTCACATATTTCGGTGACTGAAGAATCTCATCGTAATACCTGAAACATCATCCAACGAAGTGGTAGAAAAGGTAGCATCACCCTTGCCCATGATCAAGAACTTTCCGGATTGGACTGCAGCAAGCTGTGGAATGGTCTCCATGAACAACCCGTTCTGTGTCAGCAAGAGTCATTGATACTGTTAGGTATATGATAATGGGGTAATTACGTAGATGCGCAATGAAGGAATACCCAATGACTTCAGGTAGTCTATAAAACCGCGGGCATTCAGCAACTTGCAACCAAACTAGGCACACAATGCGAAAAGTCTCACCAGCAAACTGTGATTTGACGATCAGATGACCTGATTTCCCTCCCTCCGTGGGCATGCCATATTCGGAAGGGACGAAAAGTTTCACGCCAGCTTCCTTGGCAGCATCAGCGATCGTGGACTGCGCAGGCAATGCGCCGTATGCCAATGCAGATATCACGACCTCCACTTTATGCTCGCGGAGAATGGACGCGACTGCGTTAACGTCGGCATAATCAGCCGTGGCGATCTTAGCGCCGTTGAGGAGTGGGCTCGATGTCGATGTACTCGACGGTCGAGCGAGAGCGACTACTGAAGCGCCTCGCTCGATCAAAGCCTATTTAGTGACGTACCAGGAGTCAAAACTAAGTCTATGGGGCGATCGACCGATAGCTACTGAAAACGCACCTTCACGATACGGCCACCGATTGTAGGGCCTGCGCCTGCGACTGCGAATGAACTGTAGAGAGACATGACGGTTGGTGTAGGGAGATAGCCTAGTGAGTGTGCATCTCAACATTAAACCTAGTACTATTGAGGATTGGGAACATTCCCGGGCCGGCCCGGGGGAAGTCACTTTGGAGTGTTTATTTTTGCTTCCAATGACGTTTACGTGCGCGTAGATGCGCGTCTACAACATCATTGAACTCGGAGACTGTTTCTCCTGTGACCTGTACATAGCAATTGTGAATGTTAGTCGTGGATGACTGAGTCGACACCGACGCGTCCAAACTCGCGTCGGATAGAACCCTCGAAGCTTACCTAATTTCAGACCCTGAACTCCTTAAATTCTTCTCCTCTCCTTTCCTTTCATCTCCTTTCATCTCCTTTCATCTCCTTTCATCCCTTTCAGACTCGCTCAGAAATGAGCAATCACGCGTCGCCTGACAAACAGAACACAAAGGTAGACGCGCAGACCGACGCGTGCTCGAACAGTTCAGGCATCACGATGGGCAATCAAGCATCCTCTGAACAGCAAAATACTGACACGAAGGTGGTCACCAGTAACTTGCCGACGATGTCTCACACCATTCATAGTGGGTTGTTTACTCTTCTTAATCTATGGGATAGAGGTTGACTGCCGAGCAGCCTATCCTCTTCAGGGTGGAGCTGAAGACGAAAGTGAAGATGAAGAAGATAGTGATTATGATTATAGTGAAAGTGAAAGTGAAAGTGAAGGCGAAAGTGAAGGTGACAGTGACAGTGAAGATGTAAGTGAAGATATTGGGGGTGACGACGAAGGTGAAGATGTTAGAGGTGATCACGAAGCCGAAGATGATTGTGGCACTGAATGTGAATATGAAGACGAAGATGGAGGTGAGGATGGAAATGACAACCATCAAGCTATCTATTCATTTCACCGTTCTCCAGGAGTGGGAAATGACTCCGACATCGCAGAGTCAGCGAAAAATGCAGCCGATTCCGAGGCCTCGTCAGTACCAGCGATATCTGGCGACAACGGTTTGTCACGAGCCAAATCAGTGGAAAGTTCATTGTCCAGCTCCACTACTGGTACTCCACCTCCCTGCGCGCCTTCTCAGTCTCAGCCCTTTCCCCTTCCGTCATATGACCCTATTACCCCCCTGGACCCGAGTATCGACCTTTCCTTGAAGGGTGATTATCCGCCAAATGCAGAGTCGGAATCATCTCCCGAGCCTGACTTCCCTTCTGTAGAAGAGATGCTCGCGAAGACGCGTCCTCCGCCATCGCAGCCCGCCAATCAGAAAGTTCAAGCGCAAGTCTCTGCTTATGTTCCTGGTACCCAATCTCAGGGCAATAATTCTGCGGGCTCCTTGGGGGCGATTAATCACTCGTCTCCCGCTCCGTTGTCAAACCAACAGCCCATACGACCACGTCCCGTGGCTCGCAAGGTTCCGAGTCGAATCGAGCTCTCAGGTTCTTCGACGCCTTCCCTTACTGTCACTCTAGATGACGAAGCCGTAGGAAGAAACGAAAATAATGAAAATGGCAAGAGAAAGGCTTCAGATGAATCTCTTCACAGCCCTGATGCAGATATATCAACTGAGAACCTCGACGAAGTCCGTCCCATAAAGCGTTCAAGGTTGGAACAAGCTGTCATTATACCGCGCAAACACGACCAATTTTGGATCCTTGACGGAAATACGGTTCTCGAAGTCGGAGGCGTCCTATTCAAACTCCACCGTTCAAGGCTCGTCGATCAGTCAGGTTTTTTTGCAGGCCTCTTGGACGAGCAGGATGTGCACATGGATGACAGCGTCATGATTGAAACAGATGAGAACGGGGTGGTGTATCACCTGTCTAATACCACACCCAAAGATCTCGAGGCACTTCTGCAGCTCGATAAGAATCCAATGTATGAGACCGATTTATTTTTTCCCAATTTTGTGCATGATGTTTACTGTGTAATCCACAGGGCATATTATTTCACACCCCCTCCATTCCCCGTCTTGGCTGCTGTTCTTCGCGCAGCAACTGCTTTAGGTTTTGACACCTACCGAACCTTCGCCGTGAAACTCCTGGAGAACGCCTGGTCCTCGGCTCTTACAGATCTCACCACCGAAACGAAAGCTAACGCAGTGGAAGTTGTAGCTCTCGCACGGTCTTGCGGTGTCGAAAGCGTGTTGAAGAGGGCCTTCTACGAAATGGTTCGGGTGGCAGGCTACGGTCTTAGTGACGGCGAGCTGGACGGTAGCGACGGAGAAGAGTTCCAGGAAATCAGCCGTGCAGACGAAAGGCGTCTGGAACGCATGAGAGAGCATCTCATCTCGACCTGGTCGCAGGCCGCGGTGCGCGTGGACCGCTCCTTCAAATGCCCCAACCAAGCAAAGAACTGCAACGTCACTCCAGGGGATGACTCGGAATCGAGCTCTTCTTCATCGACGACTTTCTATTGTGCATCTCTGTCTTCGAAGCGAGACGCCTGGGAGAAGCTCGTGCATGATTCTGGACTCTACGATGAGTATCAGTTTGATCCTCTGTGTGGACTTCAAGCCCTGATCGACATCAAATGGGATGACGACGAGGGCTGGTGCTCAGACTGCGTGCGCGCGAGACGGGATGCCTGGACAAGGATGCGTCAGAGAACTTGGGAGCGCGTTGGGGTGTGGATGGGTCTCGACAACTGACCGAAAGGCTGTGGCGGCACTTGGCTCGCCCGATGGTTCACTAGCACGCATTTTCGTACAACTTTCCTCCCCGAGATCTTGCAACGCACGCATACAACACATACTTTAATTGACGTCGAACCGCTCACGATGAGGGTGAGACTTTTGATAGCTCGAAATAATTCACATAGCATACTTCGTCAAATTGGTCAATCTGCACCGTAGCTAAGACGCACTAGTGTACAGTACATCGTGAAATTCATCTTTATTGCAGCACCGTACTACGTGCATCTACTAGAGCAGCATTGCCGCGAAAACAGCAACAGCGACTGCAGCAACTATGCTGTTTGCCTTGCTCGTCAGACCAGCAACAGCGCTGCTTGTGGTGGCGCTGATGTTGACTGGTGCAGGAGCATCAGCCGCGTTCAGCGACGTGTTGACGTTGGAAGCAACAAATGTCGGGCCGCTACCACCTCCCGTACCATTCGTAGGTGCTAGATAGGGAACGTAGTAGTCAGGGTTCAATGGTCCGGGGATGGTGCCGGTGATGTTGAGCTCGGGAAGTGTGGAAGAAAGCTTAAGGTTGTTGTTCTGGTACGACGTGGTCGAAGCAACAAATTCGAAAACATCTTCATTGATGCGATCAGAAACGCAGCGCAACAAAACAAAACAAAAAAGGAAAGGGACGCACTAGACACAGTCTTGTTGGTGTCCTGGCGACCGAGGTTACCAAGATCCCAGTTGTTCTCGACAGTTGAAAGTCTGTTCGTTACATAATGCGTTAGCTCGGCGCGTGTATCAAGTTGTGATAACTTACGTGGAGTAGTGGGTATAGAATGTCGAATCGGTAGTGTTCTTGAGGGCCTGAGGGACAGCTCCACCCAAGAGGATGCTGTATACCTGGTTTCCAATGGTGTATGTCTCATTTCTTAAACGGTAACTTCAGTTACAACTCGCATGATTCAACAGGTAAAACGTACTCATCAAAGGTGAGTAAGATGAGCGTCCTGTCTGTGTTGAAGTTGGGGTCATTAAGCAAGGGCACGAGCCAATAACTAAGCCAGGAAGCGGCATATGCGACATCAGTATCGTGACCATCGCTGTATGGCATCATGAGTTAATCTACGACACAATTAATTATTCAAGTATGGACGCACTTGCGGAGGTTGGGAGTGATGAGCATCCATTGAGGAAGGGTATTGTTACCGATCTATTCCAGGGTAAGTATTTGAAACTCGAGACTACAAACGAAATGAACTCATACATCAACGGCAAAGTCGTTAAAGTTTCTAATACGGGTCTGTCGGTTTTGGACTGAAGCTACGGACTGGTAGATGACCAGTGGGTTGTGTTTGCGGACGTAGTAGGTGTATCCATCGGGGTTCGTGTAATTATATCCTGCATAGGCATCGGTGGGCATATTCTCCTGGTAAGTCGCCCAACTGATGTTCTTCTGGTCGAGCAAGTCGACAATAGTGGACATATTAGTGGGAATGCTCTCCAAATTGTCAGTAGCTAGACCCCAGAAGTCGCCACCGGCGGCAGCCAGGTAATTTGGTTGACTTGGGTGAGTTACACCGAAGTAACCAGTCAAGGTAATGCCCTGAGTCGAGAGGTTGGCGAAGACTGCCTGAGATGCTGCCTGGGCAAAGTCGGTGTTCTCCAACCAAATCTGAATGAAGCGGTCGAACACCTTTCCGGTGACAACGGGGGTGTTGGTAAGGGTGTTGTTTGCAGCACCGGTATAGAAGGAAGATTGATCAGTCGGTCTACATGAATGAAGGTCAGAGGTTGTCTGATAGATGATGCTTACAATGCTCACGCAGCGGCTGGGGCGGTGAAGCTGGGTACGCTTGCTGCTGAGATAGTTGTGGCAAGGACGCCAAGGGCGATGACTGACGGAACAATCATGCTTTTGCTATCGTACGGGAGGGCAAACACGACATTTTTTCTTCCGCACCATGGTAATACTTATAGGCTGCCAGCAAATCTAACCGCGATTTCATTATTATAGTGAGCCTGTGAACGTTTTTGATATCCGTATGGGTCCGGATGCGCATGGGACTTGGGGGGACCAAGCAATTGTCTTGTGACCAGTGCGCGTGAATGCTGATGGCGGCCCGACGTGCTGAGCAGGTCACCACAAACGTTCGAGGCAGATACTTTTGTATCACTATTCTTCACGTTTGTGACCATCACAAAATCATCATTTCACTGCAGAATGTCGGCGAAAGGTTGAACATACTATAGAATCATGATGGTCAGGAACGAGCGGTCAACCTTGCACGTTCGAACTCCCCGCCGCCGCGATGCCAAATATAAACGCTCAGGGTCGTATGATGCATGGTCATATTGCACGTTCTTCTTTCTCTTTACCCGATTTCGGATTGTCCACGCTAGGCGCTGTCCTGCCACTTCATGACTGTGCCTAATTCTAATGATGCCCGCATCACTGGAAGGGACAACTCTGGTGCGAACAAGCCCTGATCTCACGAAGGACGTCCGCCTCAAACGTGCGTCTTACTTCCTGGGTAGCCATTGGCCGATGTGACGGCCGTACGAGGATCCGTGTATTACAGAGACTAGCAGGTACATAAAATAGGCTCACCGAGGTTGGTTAAATGAAAAGGCTTCTTCGCCCACCGCCTTCATATACACCGTCGTATATTCTCGACCATGTCTGGTTATCTCCTTGCTCCAAAGGTTTACGGGATCGAGAAGACCTGGTGGCTACGATATATTACCGTGAAAGGAAATGCCATCGTTGGCAAACCATCGTACCTCCGGCATCCAGGCCGTGCGTCTGGATCGCGTTTTCTACTATGTAGTACGTGCTTGCTGCTGGTCACATGCATGTAGTGGGAGCTCATGTGAAATGACGGGTTTGCGACATTCAGAGGCGTGTCACGCAGCAGAGAGACTAAAGGATATTTCACCATCAACTCGAGTGCAAGTTGCTGGGTTTCGCTGCGAGGCCCGGGCACCAGACTGAGACAACCATTTCGTGGACTAGTACATTGGGTGACCGAGAAAGTGAGATTGTCGCCGTTGGACTACCGCCTTGAGCACATCCTTTTAATTGGGACCTCGAAAATATGCCCACGTCGCTTCCATGCTGAACCGTAGCCGCAGCACGGTTTGTGGGTTTGGCGATGTCAATGCGCGGCTGGCAGTCAAGAGAAGCGCGCATTGCCTTGTGATCAAGCCAATAGACGGAATGATTCTATGATAGAACATGGCATCGACGACATAGCAACGAGGCAGAATTACTGTTCATGACTAAACAAAATAGCTTTCAGCGTTCATATCCTGTCTTGTGCGTCCTTTTGTGAGGAGTAACTGGGGGAGTACATACTAATAGAGGTTGTTGGCGCTTACCGATAATCTAATCGTGCACTGGAGTGGTCAATACCTGACGCCCAAGGACATCGTGTTGTGACCAGAGGCTCATCCTTTCCTAGTGTGAGCTGGGCACAAAGATATCGAGCAGGAATGGAAGAGCGCATGTACACGGAGTTCGCGACCGACTTCCTTATGGTGTGCCCCTTTTTATTGTTCCACTGACGTTTGGCAGGTATAAAGGACGAATGAAAAGGATTCGTTGCTCACTAGTCTCCTAGCCTCCTCATACACACATCTGCTCTTTCAAGTTTGACCATGTCTGAACGTAACCTCGCCCCAAAGTTTACACGATTGAGAACAAGCGGTGGAAGAAACATTGTTTTCGTGGGAGGCGATGCCATTGTTGGCTGTCAGCGTCTCATGGGCGGAACGCAGAGTGTGCGGCTGGATTGCGTTTCCTACCTAGTGTTGGAAAAGTCCGGTTCAGTCCGGTTCAGCAGCAAAACCAGCGAACGCTAAACTGAACGTCAGGTCCAGTTCAGCGACTTTGCTGAACGCTGAACGTGTATTCACACATAAAAATCAGGTCAACTGTATGAGATTGCGTGAATTCTAAAACAACGAGTACAGCAGAAAGTGAAGTGAATCTACGTGTCAGTAAGA
>PVYJ01003871.1:245-12100 GCA_002995095.1 Rhizopogon sp. AM-2018a | reverse complement strand
TACTGAGCATGCTGACACCCATCATGTTAGGAGCCATATGAGCTGAAAAAGTTTATCTAGGTATTTGAGGTAGCCCTTCGTTAGCCCTGAGATGTTTATGACAGCTAAAAAATATCTTATGCCAAGGCCCAACTTGAATTTCCACCGACGAGTCGGTCACACTCCCACAACTTTCGATGGATAGTAAACAAAAGACCAACATGCTGGCTGGTACCTTCAATTCACCAATCAGTCGAGAGGAAATCAACAATGACGCCATCAGATTCCTCTCGTGGACTCGTTTGGGGTAGATGAGCTTTTTGAAGACTAGCGCATATAAGTTACATCGTGACAGGAGGACCTTTTGTACTTGTCTCCAAGGTAGAGGTTGCAGCACTTACAACATTTCTGGAGACTGAGCGACGGTGCCTCAGAATCCAGTTACCAACCTACAGACATTTGACGGTCGGTGCCAAGTATGTCTGTCGTAAAGTGGGATGTCGTGTCTTTTGATTACGGAGTCCTTTCACTTCGCATTCCCATCGGCAGCTCGTTCCTTGCAGAAAACACTCACGCTGAGGGTGCGATGTCATTATATGGACAGAAGTCAGGCTCGAAAGGAAGAAGGAGAAGGAGACAAAAATGCCGTTACCCTGCCCAGCTGGCTTGCGTGGTACACATCCGAACTCGCGCCACGTCCAATATTACGCCGGAGGGGTCGTGATCTAGTACTAGGTCATATACTCACTTTTAGAAAGAGAGGGTGGAGTGACTGGCAAGAGAATATTGTATATCGAGGAGCTGCGTCTCCAAATCCATTCGCGAAGCGATTTCCAGTGTCAATGACGCTTTATGCAGCAGCGAGAGATGCACGCTTACTGCAAGTACAACGGCATCGGAGTTATACTCTGGGTCCCTATGGCTGGTGTAGTTCTCGCACGCCCCATAGGCACGGAGACGCCGCGCGCGAAATCCGACAAAGGTACCCCTTTTGAAGTCATGTTGATCGGTGGAGACACAACCATCGTCAACCGTGTCGAGGAACTCGCAAAGAAGAACAACTGCAAGATGAGCCAGATTGCGTTGGCTTAGGTAGGATCTAAGGTGACGAGCCCGATCGTAGGTATCAACTCGGTTCAGAGGTTGCAGGAGTGTATTGTCAAGGGGATTGAAATTGCACCAGGGGAGATGACGTACCTGGAGGAGCCGTGCGTATTTGTTTACTCGGTTGATTGTCCTGATTGACGGTACCTTACAGTTACGAGCCCAAGGTTGTCTGTCGTCACCTTTAGATGCCTGCTGCGTCGAAAAGATAAGTCAGCTGAAAGTTGTACTATTAACAATGAACATCGGGTTCGAATTGAATTAAGCACCTGCAACATGCGAGAAGGACGATGCGTCACATTTTCATAGATTCTGGTTTGAGGTGGAAAGATCCTTGCTAATTTCCAAAATAGATAAAGGACAAATCCGATATCACGTACATTCAACCTGCTGTGTGAGAGACACGTCTGTTTATGGTTGCAAACTCTGAAAAATTCTTGACGAGCTCACCATTTTGACTAGCCCACCGACGCATATCACAGAAGGTAATTGATAATGATAAGTGCCTACTCACCATGGCATATTATATTTCCAGATCATCTTGCAACTGGAAGTGCGTGTTTAGATTTTACGTTCAATTGTACATGAGACAGGCACTTCGTAAAGATGGCTTTGCGGTGTGCTACGGCGCTTGCGAAACGTGCGATGCGACTAGACACATACAGAAACATTCACTAGTAGGTTCCAGCACAGAAGGCCAATGAGAACGAAGGTGTTACGACGATCATCGCGCGTCGCGGCGGCTTGTATTGAGACTAATTCTGTGCATGAGTGGAGCTACCAAAAACGTCACGGACTCTGTAATAGGAAGCAACTCGGAGTACGACCGATTGGGACCACTCTGTCTTTCAAATAGATCCGAGGAATACTTGACTAGCACCAAAATATGTCGCTGCAGTTAGGGTTTAGAGGTACGCAGCACTTATTACACACCAAACTGTAAGGTTGCTACATTTTGTGTGTAGCGGTACGAGTTCTAAGTGATGATGGGATCGTGAGTGAGTTTAGAAGGGGGAAGAGCTACCACTACTCTGCTACTAGATGTACGACGCGAACGGATACTTAAATATGTAGTAGGAAGGGGGTGGCGTTTCCGGGTAACGATAAAGCCGGAGGCTTGGTTAGCGATCGGTAAAGGCGGTAGCGTTGCAACTTGCGAATAGAAATGTTGACAGTGACGCTAAGAATGGTGTATGATATGAAACGTAAAGGAAGGGTTTCCATCGCTAGGGGACTACGAGTCCTTACAAAACTTTCATGTAAGCCTGAGCAGGGTGCCGCAATGCCGCGGCGCACTGGCACCGACCGAGTGATGCAGTCACGGTGAGCCGAACTTATCTGATCATATGAAGTTGTTCACTGGGAACGCTCTTGTGATGCCTGCGCAGTCTGTGGGAACAGGTAAATCAATCGACGATTTGCGACAAGCAGAGTTAAAACATGTAAAGAGATGTCAGGAGCGCAGCATTCTAATTTTACTACACAACCGAACTGACAGCGATTCTAGCGCCTATCCATTCCTCACCAGCATGCCAACCGTCGAGTACCGCACGCTTGGCAAAACGGGTCTCAAAGTTTCAGTACCGATTGTGAGTAGAATGATGTGTTTGTAAAGAAAGCACAGCACTTACTATTTCCTGATAGCTCGGTGCTATGAGCTTCGGGTCATCAAAATGGGCTGTGAGTGACAGTGATCTTCTGTTTCATTCACCACATCCTGAACCTCTAGCAGTCATGGGTTCTTGATGAGGAGCCGTCTATACAGATAATGAAGGCTGCTTGGGACCTTGGCATTAACACCTTCGACACCGCCAATGTTTACTCGAATGGTGAATCTGAGCACCTCATCGCTAAATTCATCAAGAAGGTATTGAACATAACATATATCCTATGGTTTATACTCTCCTGAGGCACAAAATTCCACAGTACAACATTCCTCGCCATCAGATCGTTATCGCCACAAAGTGCAATCATATCGTCGCCAATGATCCCTCCATCTGGTCGTTCTTCAGAACAGATCTGAGGCAGGTACATGAGTACGTTAACCAGTTTGGCCAGTCTCGCGCTGCAATATTCAACGCCGTCGATGCGTCCCTCGCACGTCTCGAGATGCCATACATTGATCTTTTACAGATCCACCGCTTCGACCCTTTGGTTACCCCAGAGGAGACCATGAAAGCACTGCACGACCTAGTAGAGAGCGGTAAAGTGCGCTATATCGGTGCTAGCTCCATGCGCTGCTGGCAATTCGCCATGTTGAATGAGGTGGCAGCTAAGAATGGCTGGACGAAGTTCGTGAGTATGCAGGATGAATACTCGCTACTTTACCGGGAGGATGTGCGTCTCCAAAATCCACTTTCAAGATGCTCATCTCATTCTTTGGTCGATGCTTTATGTAGGAGCGTGAGATGCTGGCTTACTGCAAGCACAATGGTATCGGAGTTATACCCTGGTCTCCTCTAGCCGCCGGAGTCCTCGCACGTCCCATAGGGACCGAAACAACACGAGTGAACTCCGTTAATGGGGCAGTCCCCGCGAAAAAGCTGATCGGTGGGGATGCGACTATCATTAACCGTGTCGAGGAACTCGCAAAGAAGAAGAACTGCAAGATGGGCCAGATTGCATTGGCTTGGATTGGCGCCAAGGTGGCGAGCCCGATCGTGGGCGTTAACTCGGTTCAGAGGTTGCAGGAGAGTATTGTCAAGGGGATTGAGCTCACGCCGGAAGAGATGACATACCTGGAGGAGCCGTGCGTTTTCTCTTTTGCTTGGTCGGTCGTTGTGGGACTCGCCTGACGACGTGCTACAGTTACGAGCCCAAGGTTGTCCGTGGTCACCCTTAGATGGCCACTGCGTCCAAAAATAAAGGTCGGCTTCAATCTGTACCATTAACGGCGATCATCGAGCGAGCCTTGAAGCACTGAAAGGCTATGCGTAGCATATTCCTATAGACTCCGTTTTGATGCAAGAGTCTTATTGTGGATTGGAGATGGAGACGACGACTGTAAGCGGACGGACTATGTGGCGTTAGCGTTGATCAACTATACTAGTAATGAGAGTATCCTACCTTAGTCTATAGGTGCGTCGTAGCGAGGGTAGTTGACGTAAAACAATCCAACACTTACCAATTTCTAACACAAATTAACCACTGTTTGAGGACCAATCCGAGATCCGTACAAAACGAGTGGGAGACACAGGTACTCAAATTTTGCAAAAAATTGGGGAGCTCACCATGTTTGACTTGCCGGCCGAAACAAAGAGAAAGGATCAATAATCATAGGTGCGTAGACGTCCGTTATTCGAATATACGTGTGCTCCACCAGTACACGCTTACGCTAATAACAGACTTCTACAAGGTGGCTACAGCGCTTGCATACGAACTAGACGTTGGCGCTGCCGATAGTGGATATTAGACCCAGATACGTATGAATTTTATCGTTATCTTGGTCATTACGACGGTTCTTATCGATCAACTTTGCACGTATGTCCCGAAGCACGTGTATTTCATATGAGAAATGCACTAGTAGCACCAGCTCCCTGAATGCACCAGCTAAATTCTGTTGCATTCTCTCGATTGCCACGAGAAACTGAACAAAGGATGATTAAAACGGGGATTATCGAGAGATCGTACCAATGCAGTTGTAAGATGAACAAAGAGAGGCGGGTGAAAAAATAGGATAGATTCATGAAGCAGGGTCATGCAAAATTGCTAGAAGATATCTCTCGTCTGTTGATGCGTAGTTAGTAGAAACATCGCCGAACGCAAATCCGCACGAACCTGGCGAAATCATGATTTCATGGCGCTTAGTTCGTATCCTCATGAAACGAATCTGATCCTAGGATGGCGTGTCAAGAGAGTATCAGATAGCATATCGTTATTACGCACTCCATCGTTTTCTGACCCGCTCACTTCCTCCAAACCTGCTTGCACGCTCTCAACAATCTTGCCTATAGCGCTCGCGTACTTCTTCCCTTGTTCTCCCTCAAAGACGACGCCTGAATGGCGTATAATACTAACTTGGTCTCCCCGCGAGAGCAAGAGGTATCCGAGGACAGTGCGATGTGAAGATAACAGAGCAAGCGTCTGCTCCAGCTCTGGTGGCATGCTGGGTGTGGATGTGTGCGTATTAGCGCCTGTGATGTTTGTGCTCGTCGGCACAGTTATTCCTGGTAGCGCCTGTATGCAAGTTGGTCAGTGAACAGGTGAAAGAAAGAGAAGCAGACCATTGTGTCAGCGGTTCATATGTGATTCAGGGCTCAATCATTTTCGGGACGTGTAAACGTTGTTTGGGTCAGAGGGTGTTGCCAAACAAACACCTACATTTGATATGCAAAACGCTTACTGTTGTTGCTTACGGTCCATGACCACTACCTAACACTATGAACTAATCATGCATCTTACAGAAGTGAACAATAGACAAAGTCCATGGTCGTTCAACCACCGAACCCGGGCTCATGAAGCATTTGACTCGTCTGAATCCTCCGACTCCGAATCCCAGGCCGAAACCAAGTCTAATATCCCCTCCGACGACACCAAACTTTTCCGACAGCTCGATATCTCCTCACGGCATGAAACTGTGGAATACAAGCCCAATCCCTGGAGTATCGCAAGAATCAATGCTGCTAACCGCGCTTCGAATATCAAGGAATCCTGTGGTCCGACTCTTTCAGAGCATTCCCGGCAAAAATCACATCCACGGGCGCCACAGGGTCGAATTGTTGACGCATTCAAAGTTCAAACAGAGCGCAAACCGCCTCGTGCGCTCTTTCCTTCGAAGGCGCTCAAAGTTGTCAAGCCCAAGTCAAATACGCCCCAGGTCTCTCGGAAGGACCAACTTTGTATTCCGGGAAAGAGTAGCGTCGAACCAGGAGAACATTCTCAACTTGTCAATGCCTCTTTCCTCAATAGTGTATCCCAACATAGGCTTTCATGTACTCCGATTTTGTCAAGCGTTCCCCAGGAGGAACTCTGTGATCCGCGCTTTCAGCCCTCTCCACACGTTCTAAGGCCATATTTGTCCTCGAATAACGAGTGTGGTGGTATTTCAATAAATGCAGAACCTACTTTGCAACGGTCCGTAGCGCATATATCCACCTCCAACACACCTGACATCTTTCTGTCAAGTGCTTCCCAGGAGGACCTTCCTAGTCAGCGGTCTCAGCATCGTTGGTGCGTTATAAGGCGATCTTTGACCCCAGTTATTGAGCGTAGTGACATTTCAACAAGTGAGGAATCTACTTTGCAACGAGGCATAGCGCATATATCCACCTCCGACACCAACTTACGATGTAATGTGCCATTCTTGTCTCGTTCGTCCCCACCCATCGGGTCCGACTATCCATTACATGCTTCATATCTTCGACCAGAAGGCTATCAATCTTCCCCGCCAAGACCTTCTCACAGAAGCGTCTATACTCAAAGATTACTCCCTTGTACACCTGCCAACCAATCCTTTTCGCTTCGTCGTGATATACGCATTGCTGGTAATAGTGAGTTCTCCAGTGTCCTTGCGTAGTATATGATGCACTTTCCTGCACTCAGTAGACCGTACTGCATCCGAGGTGCTGGCGAAGGATTCCTGCCCCATAGTCCGGCCTTTAGTCGAATCAGAGCCTTCATCGGTGCCGCAGTGGCTGGTCTCCACTATGCATAGTTCATTCCATGCTCCACAATCTCAGTCTCAATCAGAACCTGCTGACAGAGGTTCAAGCTCGGTGCGAAACGGCTTTGTGTCTCCTGAGTCGAGGAAGCGGCCCCATCGATCGCCAACCCCATCTCTATCACCTCAACATACCCAAAGTTTTACCCTAAAATGCAATGACTCGCGCCCATCAGCACCATACACTGGTCCCGGACTCTCTGCCTATGCGTTTGACGATGATCCTGACGCGAACTGGAGCACGATTGCGAAACGCACGAAGAAAAATAGCAAGAGTTTGAAGCCCAGCGTTGCGCGGTGCTCTGGACCATTCCGTCTCCCCGCTCCTGCGGTGGGGGGCGCGAAGGGTGAGAGAAAAGGCGTGACCCGGACTGAGAAAGGGCAAGGCATTAAGACAAAGCGGCGCGTTATCACGTACCTTCCGCCGCCTCCATCCCAACGCACCGTAGCACCAGGCGAAATTCTGACCCAGGTTGGAGAACACTGCGCCCCCGATGATGGCGCACTCCGCCTCGGATCCCCGCCAGGTGCTCGACCACCTCAAGAGGGCGGTCCGGAATCTCCTATACTGCAAGCTGACTCTGACGATCTGACGTTGGTGGGTGAGGTGGATGAGCAAGTGCTGACTTTTGATGCTGGAGAAGTCGAGGCGCGGTACCCCAAGATTCGCAAGCTCGTAAAAGAGGTGCGTGTCTGTCATGACCTTGCCTCATTTAAATCCTCTTGACTTTTCTCGGTCGTAGTCCCTTGTCACCGTGTCCAGCGCCTAGCTGACCATATTTGTGCGCCTTGTGCCAGACTCGCGTTAAGCTTCCGGAGCTGCTGGGTCTTCCAAGCTGCGGTGTTGTGTGGCGAGACGATGCTGATGCTGACGTTTCTGAGTCTGGGAACAGTGAAATCAAGATAAATACTTGGCCTTGTGTCGGATGATTGGGGCGTAAGGGGCTATGGCTTTTTTTATTAGTATTGATCATTCGATTGTAGAAATATGGGCTCAGGCTGTCAGGCTATGTCAGGCTATAAAGAGGAATACGGCAATACTTCTGCCAATCTTTGTTTATGTCCGAGGTCAATGATATCTTCGAAGTCCCAGAAACGAAACGATCGCTTATTCGTGTACGTGGGGTCCACTGAGGGCGGTATGCGCAACGGGATGTCGAGTCATTCCTTTGGTAGTCACTCGCTAATAATTTTCCATTGTCACGCAAGTAAGTACAATGGTATGCATACATCCCACATCACCGGCTAATGAACTAGTATATAGTCAACTACCCTCGCTACAACGCACCTCAGTTCCTTCGTATTGACTGAGATAAGATAATTTCGTTACTAGTATAGTTGATCAACACTAATGCTACGTGGTCCGTTCGTTTACAGCCGTCGTCTCCAATTCACAGTAAGACTCTTGCATCAAAATAGAGTCTATAGGACTACGCATAGCCTTTCAATGCTTCAAGACTCGCTTGATGATGGCTGTTAATGGTACAGATTGAAGCCGACTTCTATTTTTGGACGCAGTGGCCATCTAAAGGTGGCCACGGACGACCTTGGGCTCGTAACTGTAGCACATCGTCAGGTGAGTCCCACAACGATCGACCAAGCAAAAGAGAAAACGCACGGCTCCTCCAGGTACGTCATCTCTTCCTGCGTGAGCTCAATCCCCTTGACAATACTCTCCTGCAACCTCTGAACTGAGTTAACGCCTACGATAGGGCTCGCCACCTTAGCTCCAACCCAAGCCAACGCAATCTGGCCCATCTTGCAGTTCTTCTCTGGCTTGCACGGGGACTAGGACGCCGACTGAAGGCGAAAGAGATGGTATGAATTTTATCTTTTCTGCTTTTCTCCGTTGTGTGCTCGCTCTCTTCTCCTTTTCCTTCCTTTTCCTCTCCTCTTCTCTGTCCATTGGAGGGGGAGGGGTGACATCTCCGAAAGTTTCTTCCAGCCTGCGTGTGTAAGCAATATAGCCAAGAAGCACTTTGACCCCTTTATGATTGTTCAGTAAGAAACCGAGGTGAGTGATCGTGATTTCAGTCCCGAGGACGTTGCACTATCTTGTGTACGCTGGGCATGCTAGGAGGAAGTGGTGGACTGTTTCATCTCGTTCTTGGAACTTCAGGCACTAAGTCTAGCCCACGCACTGTTTCAGGGGCCTGTCGTGCGTATGTTGTTGCAGATCGGGGATACACAGGTTCTAGTAACTAGCGACGCCACCCGACAATCGCCCATATTAGACGTAGGAATAAGCCAAATGGACAGTGCTCGTGGTGATGCTTGCAGACAGCTACACCGCAACCCCAGAAAAGGTAATGAGTATGTTGTCATTGGACTGGCCCGGGGAGGTTGCACTCCCTCGCCCAGGGGCAATTTAAGTCATTGTTCACTTTAATCTCGAACAAAGCCTCCACAGCTACCTACATCCATTCGCGGAAAAGAGTTATATTGAAGCTTCCACTCATATCCTCGTCTCCTCTAATATACACTGTATCAAACCAGGTACCTTGTTTCCGTGCCGGTTATTTCATCTCTTCCGTTCGTCCTCGGCGATATATTATCAAGCGCATCACCACATAAATCGAACTCCCCACAAAAGAGATGGACTTATTGAGGTAGATAAACAAAATCAGCACAGGGCCTGCCCAAGTTCGGGGACGATTACGACCAAGTACTCACCCCACTGAAAAGTGATGGTATCAGCCACCTGTATTGAGATGAGAGTAAAGCGCCTGATATTGGACCGCCTGAAAACAATTGGTCAAATGGTCAAAAAAGACAGGACAACCACTCACTTAATAATCCACCAAACGCTGACCGTTCGCACTTGATCATGAGTTCTGAAACAGAGCTGCAAGACACTCACCAGTGAAAGTAAAGCAAATGCCCATCCGTGCCCTGCATAGGATGGTCAACATTGTTTGCTATGTTTGTAAAATAACCTAACCCTAGCTCGGACAAGTCGGGCGTCATCACAGCGATCAAAGGGACGATAAGCGCAATATCTTGAATAGTTAGGGACGGAAATTTGTAGTGGTGGGATACATACAAATTCCAGAAAAGTAGCCATACATGACGCCCATCACGATCACGCTGGCCATGTCATGGAGAGCCATCATTGATATGAGGAGTGCACTGCATGCGACGGTAGATATAATCGTCATATTTAGCACCCCTATATGTGATGCAATGATTCCTGCTGTCCAGCGCCCGATGACAGAAGCAGAATTCATGATCACAAGCTAAATTAAGTTGAGAGTTGACTACGCGGAGGATAACATTGGACGAACCGAGTAGAACGAGAAATTGACGCCGACCCCATGTTTGATAGAGTCCAGTTGCAAGTAAAATAAAGGAAAGAAAAACCCGATTTGAAATAGTGTTGCTCTAGGCACGATCAACTCTGAATACTTTGAATCAAGTCAAAGTCGACATACCCGACGGTCATGAGGATGAGGAGAACATCGCGAGAGCATTTCCGTGCCACTACGCGATACCTGGCAGACGGTGTCGGCAGTACTCTTGTGCGCATAGATAAGCAAGCGATCAGCAACAAAGTACTGACGAAGCCCGCGCTGGTGAGGACGCCTCTCGAAAAGCCAACACGGTCATTCAAAAGGTGATTGAGCATGATCGGGTGTATAACGGCACCAAATGGTGCCCCGGACACTACGAGAGACATCACCAAAGTGCGTCTTTTGGAGAAATGCTGAGAGATGAGTGCTACACTTGGAGCATGCGTCAGGCCCGTCCCAATCCCAGCGAGGACGCTTTGAACCATAAAAACCTAGAACACTTCAGGTGACTCATCCGCGAGGTTAGTCTACTTACTAAGCAGAACTGACCAGGTTGTGCGAGGGAGAGCGTGAACAAAGATAGTGACTGGAGCGACGACCCCACAATCACTAAATGATAGCTATAAGTAATTAGTGCTGTAGACGAGTGGCAATGGTCATATGTTAACTTACAACCACCCTCTGTCGTATAGCGGACCTGAGATCAAGGCGATATTGAGTGTGAGGAATAAGGGCAATGCACCAATCCATCTGATGCTGACTGAGACCACAACTGCAAGTATAGGCAAATTTACATACGATATTACACTCGGTGGATAGTTGCTCATATAGATTCGTGTGTAAAAGTCTTTCCGGATCGCTTGTGAACTCTTGATACGATCAGCCCTGTGACCGTTACATACCTTGGTAGACTCCGAAAGATGACAGGTACCTATTATATTGTTATAAGCGACATGTGCCGAGTGAGCAGAGCTAGTAGTACCTACCCGAAGCCACAAAATTGCATCAGGAAACTGAGTATTGTTGTGAAGGTGAGATGAAAGCCTCGCGGAAATTAGTTGAGAAATAACTTACCACCCAAAAGCAGTTGTCCATGCCTGAATTCCGCCATCTGGAGGGTCAGATTCTGAAAAAGGTGTCGGAGAATCAGATGGCTGTTTGATTCCCAACTCTTCCGGATCTTCCGACTCCACGTAGGTCGCGGACATATTTTGGACTCTGGACTGAGTTAGAGACATCGAAGGCAAAGGTGGGGAAAGCCTTCAGCAGCAAATTCTGGTATTCCGGGTTATGATAAGGCCTGGATTAAACTTGACCCCGGCTTACTAGTTATAAGGGGTGCATTACATAACCGGAGAGGCGTTGGCAAGTTGACTGGCTCTTCATAAAAGAGTTCAGGGATCTCGCAGGGTCCATTTCTGATGATATATATTTGACAGCATGATAACAACTACCCCTTCAGTAGATTTTGAAAGAAAACTCAACTGTTCGGCATCGTGATTTGACAGCGGGCTCTAAAGAAGGAATATCCAATATCCGGCCTGTCATGATGACAATCGATACGAGGTCCACGGTGAATGCTGACAACTTACCTAATTAAAGAGAATGCAGGGCGTAGTAGTTAGGGCCTAGAAAATCACTCGTTACGTACCACAAGCATATAGTACTGGGATTCATGTGGACGACAAAGAAAGTCTACATCGACCTCATCAAAGAACGGGGTTGACGAGTCGCGGGAAAAATGTGATCACATGATACAGGCCACTAGCCTATATGTAATAATGTATGCCCGTATGCGTTTGGCGTTTCCGGTTTTTTGTTCG
>PVYJ01003850.1:3730-24514 GCA_002995095.1 Rhizopogon sp. AM-2018a | reverse complement strand
TGCTTTCACTATGCAAGAGACTATGATTTGTCACGGACACGCATGGTATGCTACTAGTCTCCCCTAGGCAACCATAGACGAATGAAAATAGTCGTTCCTCCATAGTATGCTATTATGCTTTTCACACTGTCCCATAAGGTTGAAAATTTCTTCTTGTTCGGCTATAAGTCACGACGCCTCAGGGGTAATTATCCATGCTGTGGCGCCGGCAAACGCACAGGGGCTGACCTTGATAGGGGTTTTAAGGTCGAATTCTTCCCCTCAAAAGGGCACACATAGGGTACTTAGTACGAAAGCAACTAGAACGAACACAATCTCGAGTAAAGGCACTTATTCACCACCACCACCACCACCACCACCACCAGAGTACTTCAAGTCCATCTGGAAGTCATTAAAGTAGCTCTTGAGCAAGTATGATCTTAGGTGGGCAGGTATTTCTCCAAGAATTCTCCTGATGGACGTACAACCCCACACAGAGTCACCTCAAAGCGCCTTTGCCTGTGCACCCTCGCCCTTCGACCATCCAAAGGCTGACATTATCTTGAAGTCTTCAGATGGGATTTATTTCCGTGTCTTCAAGCTGTTCCTCATACTCGCCTCTCCTTTCTTCGAGGCCATGTTCGAACTTCCCCAACCAGCACTTGGGACGAGTGACGATACAAAGGACGGACTCCCTGTCATCCCGGTGCAGGAAGATGGCAAAACACTAGACATATTCCTCCGGTTCTTTTACCCGTCCACGTTATCTGAAGACCCATCTTTCGAGAGCCTGACAGACGTTATGGCTGTTCTCACAGTCGCGAGGAAGTATTCGCTGGACCTATTAGAGAGAAAAGTCCGTGAGGCTCTGGTTGATCCCAGGTTTCTCCTGGCGGAACCTCTTAGCTGTTTTGCGATCGCAAGACATGCAAGATTCGAACACGAGACTATGACTGCTGCCCGATACACCTTACGGCAGCCCTTAATCCCTGCGCGGTTTTTAGGCATCGATCTCACCACTGCGTCCGACCTTCTGGCATTGCTCACTTACCACCAAAAGTGCAGCATCGCCGTAGAACCATTATTGACCAACCTAGAGTGGGTGCAGAGCCATTACATCAATTCACGTGGCTGGTTGTTTTGTGAGAAGTCGGCAAAAGGCCCCCAGCGTAACAGATATGACACGGATGATTGCAAACGAAGCACCGAAGCCGAATTCGAGCTCTGGAACGCTCCTCCAGTCGCTTGGTGGGTTACTTATATGAAGAAGACTTTCAAGACATTGAGGGACAGGCCTACTGGTGATAATGTGAGGGCGGAGGCAAGGGAAACGATACAGGAGGTCATAAATGCAGGCTGTAAGGATTGCGCTGCACGGGTCAAGTTAAACATGACAGATTTCAGCGACTTGCTCACTCTCAAAGTTACAGAGGTAACCGCTCTGGTACGTATCTTGATTTAGGCGATCTGGAAATACTTAATAACCAGTTCAACAGATTAAACTGGAGGTAGACTTCTGACCTTGCTTAAGAGATTATGATTCGTCACGAATATCAGATATCGCATACTCTTCACACTATTTGAACACTCAGCCTGATGAAGATCGGCTGATGAAGTGCACCATGGTGCCTTGAAAATATTTGCTGAGTTCGACGCCTTAACTTGGCATATCATACAAACAGGTGAGCTAGGTCAGGAATACATGTAGTGCAACATATGAAGTCAGTCAACAAACCTCGCGAGGATCGGCATAGTGCAAAAACATATAAGGTTGGACTTAAGAATCACGAGGTATTAGAGATGGGAAACGCGACTCCAGAAGATTAATTTATTCCTCATCACTCTGATCCTGCAGGAACGCCAGGATGCTCGCACCCGCAGTTCTCTAAGAAAATCGTCATCCTGGAGACAAGAACATAGGCAACTAGTTACGAACCTTCTTAATTGGTGGGTTATCGTCTTCATCGTCGCTTTCTGATCCCGAGTCCTCATTCTCCGAAACCCCGTTCTCTTTCCTCGTCTCTCGTCGGCGAGACATCTCAGCGAACTCTTGCACGTCCTCTAAATGATGCAGTGACCATAAGCTCGATTTTGCAGGCGAATTGTTCGAAGAACGCACTAAGTTCCTGTGCCAACTCTCTCTTCGCTCTGATCGATTTTGCTTTCTCCAGACTGAGACGACCACTCATTCCTAAGTCCTTCAATATTTCTTTCAGACGTTTAACCTGCTCTGACGGTGTGTCCAAATCTGCGAATTCTTTCTTCCAGACTTTCCGTACGCCACAAGCAACCACCATTGCCTGAGCGAAAACAGGTCGCCCTTCACATATCTTAAAATGAAGAGACGCTCCTACCTTGAGTTTTGAAACAGCTTCATCATCCTTCGATAACCCTCCGGTATTGCTTTTCTTTGCCTTTTTCTGTTCTGTCGGGCCTTTCTTACTCGAATCCTGAATATCGTTAGTAGGCTCATGGCTCCAGGATAACCAAATACCTTGTCCTGTTTCTTCTGTCTTTTTTTCGGAGGTTCATCAATGACTGTTGATAAACTAGAATCACTCTCCTAGTTGCCTGTTAATTTATGAAACTTAAGGTAGTAAAGAATTAGACACACAGGTTCACTGGGGGCATGAGCTTTAGATTTTGGAGGCGGATGCTTCATGGAGGTAGAAGAACTGACTCCGGACTTCTCGTCGTCCATCTGCTCCATCTTTGATTTGGTGGTTGACTGGTAGAACATAGCAATCTACAGAGAACACAGCAGTGAAAGAAGTATGACCGACCTTGGGTTTGGATAGAGGCTTCCCCTTCAAAGGCGACTTCTTCGGTGATTGCACCTGTTTCTTTGAAACCGTCGCAACCAGTTTGGATGGACGCTTAGAATCGGCCTCGTCACCAGAAGATTCAATCGTAGCCTGGGCGTAAGTTAGGGAAGACTAGTCGCAAGGTAACATCGAATCTGAACTGACAACTGATTTGTACGGCTTCGCAGCGGATCCGCTGGCCAAGTTCTTGGCTTTCGATGCCTTCTGAGGAAGCTGAACCGTATTACGTGAGTGATGTACGCATTTTAAAGGAACTGCCCATACTTTGGATGCAAGGGGTTTTGCTTCATGCCTGTCGCCTTCGTCATCCTCGCTCTGAAGTTCTAAAGAAACTTTCTTTCTAGAAGGTTTAGCACGTTGTTTCCTGGTGGGAGCTTCGTCATCAGAACTTTCGGATGCTTCAGATTTCACTACAGCCTGAATGAAAGCAACAAAAGGAGTAGGCAATAATCTACGTGAAGGTATGCGAGATGAGCTCACAGAAGACCTAAGCGCCTGTTTTCCCTTTGTGCCCTTCGATGAAGCCTTGGGTTTAGATATGCTGTTGCGCGTTATGACAAGCTCTTCGTCGGCTTTTACTTTGCGTTTCTTCGAGGGTTTTGGTTGACTCTCTTCTTCATCTACCTCAATAACAGTGGCCGAATCCTTTGCCTTCGGAACAAAGTATTAACATTAGGAGAATAGACACACCCAGCTGCGAGCTTTGCCCCACCAGATAGTCAATGACTGTTTGCTTGATAGGCGCCTTGTACTCTTTGGCATCCAAAGTGCCAGGTGAGAGCTCGAGTCGTTTTTCCAACTTCTCTCGAACAATGCGTACAGTGAGCTTGCTACAACGACCTTGCCAATCAGTCAAAACAGAACATGAAACCAAATGCACGACATGCCTTAGTTGCCCCTCGGCGCCAGCTTCTTTCAGTACCTCTGTAGCGGCTTGTTGTAGCCCTTCAATACTAGGTACGGCCATTGGCAATAAATAGAGCTACCGTAGGCCACGGGTTCAGCAGGAGGAAGTAATAATGAGTGGTGCGAAGGTCCGAACGCGTCGCCGACGCGATATCATGGGATCATGGATCACGTGATGCACATACACGTGTAGCGTGTACCGGAACCGAGTGCCGATCGGACAGTCTTCCTCCACTGCACAGATACAGGATCCGAATAAATAAATAAAAGGTCGGGTTCACAAGTATAATATGAAGTATAGATATCTAGGGACCTATAGTTTCGCCTTAATCGAAACTAGCGAGGCACCGTGCTGCAGTATCTTCACTGCATCTGACACCATCTCATCCACAATCTGCTGAGCAGGTAGCACCTCATTGATGAGCGCTGCGACTTTTCCTATCAAGAACGTTCGAGCCACTAGCGACTTCTCTGGGTGTTGTTCGATATCCCAGGTGGCAGGAATGATGCCCTTGGAAGTGAGTTCCTTAATTTCAGCCTGGCGGTTGTTATTCCTGAAGGATGCATCGAATCAACAAAGCCGAACTGCGGCATGATGGGAACCTACCAGTCCTCGACGTATGGCGTCCTCCGGACTCGGAGAGGTCTACCAGTAAATATTAAAGTCGTGATGGCGTCTTCGTATCCCGCAGTTACAAGCGCATCCTTGTGTGCCTTGGGCGCATTTGCTTCTGTTGATGCAACGAACCTAGTTCCCACCCAGACTCCCTGTGCTCCCCAAGCCAAATTCGCGGCAAGTCCACGCCCATCATATACAGCACCGGCGCCGATGACGTACACTGGCTTCTTCGTCAGCGGGGAAATATGTCCCCGGCATTCATCAACGACGGCGGGGATGAGGATAGACGCTGGGACGTCTCCGGTGTGGCCACCGCCTTCCCCAGCCTGTGCGCAAATCAAATCAACACCCATGGCGAGCGCTTTCGGGACGTGCTTGGGATGTCCAACCATCTGGGGGGATTTTGTGTGAGCACACCGCCTTGAAAATGTAAGAAGAAACTCACGTTCATGACAGGTATGCCAGCGGCATGCAATTTATCTACTACCTGCTTCGGCGGCACGCCAACAGCGCAAACGAAAAGAGAGGCTTTCTCCTCGATGATGATATCAACAAGCTCGTTCAGTTTCCCATTCTGATAATCGTACTATAGAGAGATTGAGGGTGGGTGAAATTGACATGATCACAGCACTCACATTTGTTTTCCTGGCATTTCCACCAACCTGAGGGATGAGAAGATCAACCCCAAATGGTGCATTTGGATCTTTCAAGTCCTTCTTGATAGCTTGGATCTGAGGCGCCCATGCTTAATCTTCCAATGCGACTGAATTCTCAACACGATACGCACCTGCAGCCTGAGCACCTTTGGGGTGTAACCATGCCCACCTATAACACCTAGACCGCCCGCATTTGTCACTGCGGCTGCCAGTTCGGGACCAGCCGCAACATTCATGCCTACGAAGTTGTCGAATCTTCAGGAAGTACTTGCTAGACATAACTATAACGCGTACCTGCGAGCAATATGGGGTGTTTGATCCCAAAGAGCTCTGTAATTGGTGTAGAAATGATGGCAGACATCGTTCGAGGTGAGGGAGGTTGAGAGAAAAGGAATGTGAAACTATAACAAGGGTCACCAATAAGACAATATTAAATGCAGGCGCGCGAGTCCGGTAAATGTAATCCGGATCTCGGGCCAGCCAGTCACGGTTACCGGACCCCGTGTTTACGCATAGACCTGTGAGTTGCACTGAGCCATCAATAGGCAACAACTTGCCTAGTAGATCTTACACCGGTCATCACGGTATGTAGTGTGCGCGAGGATGTATTGGAACGGGACAAAGGGAAATGTCACCGCTAAATTTCACCTCTAAGCGAAACAGGACAATATTGTAACGGTCTACAGGTTTCGGAGCCTAACGTTTCCAGTGTTAAGAGTTCCTATTAGCCAAAATCTATCTGAGGGCCAGTCTCACACTCAGCGACCGGGCCCGACACCAACTTGTTTAGCAAGAGTCGCTACATGTCAGTGCTTGAGAGGTTACCAGCAGATGGGAATTTCGAATATGCCAGCTCACGATTACCTAGCAAACTAAATGTGGCACAGCATAGAATGAAAAGCACGCGCCATGAGAAAATCGTCTAAAGTTATCCTGGTGGGGTATATGACAGCAGGCTAAGGTAAGATGTATGCAATAGCGCGAATGATTGTGCATGATTGTGCATGATATACATGAGATGGGTGTCCATGTCAATGATCGTGGGTCCGCCGTGTAACTACACGGCGTAAAGGAAGATGATATGCTAGATCAGGGAGGCGGCTCTTCAACATAAGGTGGGGGAGACCTGGCGCCGGACTGCATCAGGCGGCGGAGGCGAGCTAGTTCACTCGCTAGAGTTCTTTTTAAAAGAGAATTCGTAAGGGCAGGATGTAGGTTAGAAAAGAAACGCCGCGTACCTCGCCGTCTCAACTGCCTCATCACTTTGATGAGACTGAAGTTCAACCTGTGCCTTCAACTGTCTGATTTCCTCGCGGAATTCTTCTTCGACCTCTTTCTTGATTTTCAGGTCCTCGCTCCTCAGTTCCTTCACAGTAGTTTGATGACGCTGCGCTTCTTGCATCTCCTCTGCGAGAAGTTTATACTTCTTGCCAACCGATTCTGCGTCTCTCTTCAGCTTATCCTCGCGCTTCCGCATTTCCTCGCGGAGTTTGTCAGTATCATGTTTCCAACTCTCAGACATGCTTTTGATGCTGTCGCGCAATGTAATATACTCGCGTTCAGATTTCTGAGAAAGCGCTGTCGATTCAGCGAGAGCAGATTCCATCTCGCGGAGGGACTTTTTCGAAGTCGCAGTCTCCGATTTTAGCTGAGTTTTCAAAGTCGCTGCCTCGGCTTCAGCTTTGCGGGCACGCTCGAGAACCTGCAATGGGTTAGTAGGAGAACATAAGAAACAGTAGACAAACCTCTTGTAGCAGCCTCTCCTTTCGAGCTACAACATTGTTAAGACCCTCATTTTCCAGTCTGAGGCGTTCTCGACCTTCTTTTAAGTCCTCAGTCTGCCGTGTTAGCTGTGCAACAGTCCGCTGTGACAGGCGTAACTGAGATTTTGTGTTTTCCAGGGCATTGCGAGCGTTTATAACACCGGCCTGAAGATCCGCCAATACTTTGGTCGTCCCTCCAGGTGTAAGAGAGATACGTCTGTTGGGAGATGATGGAGCTTGAAGCGAGGAAGTGGAAGCATTTAAATTGACTGGGTTATTGGCAGCAAGGGCGTCGATCGGTAAAATTGCAGGAGGGGAGTAACGAGTTGGAGAGAGACCATCATCGGCTAACGCACGGGCATTCCCTAAAAGCATTGAGTCACCAAAGTTCTCGATGAGGGAGATCCTGGTTGCAGGGGAGAGAAGGGGAGACTGACCTACGGAAGCCACAGGTATCCCTGATAACGCTGAAATGTTAGTATAACAGAGGCTACGAAGACCTAGTTGACATACGACTCAGTGTACGCGTCGGGCTAGACATTCGTTTGGGGTTTACTGCATTGCCAGGACTGCCGCCGAAATCCATGGGAATACCCTCGCGAATGCCATCGCGTTTTAATATCGGTGTTGCACTTTCTCTCCTCGGGAGCGGGATATTTGACTCTCGACCAGCGAGGCCTTGTAAAACATCAAAACTGGAGCGACGTAACATTTTTGGAGTTGAAAAGCTTGGGGTATATGAAACGGGACAAGGACTGATGTCCAAGACATCGTCTGACGAAGGGTGGGGTGAATGAGAAGACATGAAACCAGATGGTAACGGGCGTGGTCCGCGTAAGATGATATTTTCCAAGCTGTGTAACTGTGCCTGTTGGTGACGAATAGAATGCTTCAAGGTTGACATCTGATTGCGAACAGCCACTAAGAAAGAGGACGAACCAAGATGCTTGAATGAAGTCTAAATTGATGGTGAAGGAGCAATACCTGTATCGCTTTGGGGAATTGACGGGCTCGAGACGCGTGCAGAGCGCACTGAGCCACGTGATGAAGACCTTGAGAGCGTACGGGGAGGAAAAGACGAATTCAGAGAATTAGACATTCACAGGTAATATGAATATCAAAATGATGGTGATGGCACCTTTGTCCACCAAAGAAATGCAAGTGAACAGACCAGAACTTTTATATAATTCAGTGACGAACAAATTTTCGGCGCTGCTTGGAAAACAGTAAGACGAATCTCAGCGATATTCTCGAGCGACCAGAGCTGTTGCTAGTAGCTACCAAAATGTTGGCGGGAGTTGGAGGTCCTTATTTGCTCTAGTTTGTGGTGTTGCGCCAAAGTAAGACGCGGTCACGTGGTATTTTTCTAACAATAAGTAGATCGCGTTTTGCCTTTCGACAACGTTTTCATACTGACCAACCTATCCTCTAGCATGGTTGAATGTGGAATCTGTTTGGAGGATCTCGAGAGACCTGTCTGTATTCCATGTGGTCAGCCCTGCTCCGAGTTTCTTATTAGTTACGCCGCTTCATGCGATGACTTGTTCACCCTATCCAGGACACGTTCATTGTGAAGAATGTATACGCGCTCATATAAACTCCGGCGATGATGCTTTAAAATCTTCATGTCCGTCTTGCCGCAGTGTATTTCATCTTGGTATGTCCAGCACCGCCTGAGGAGTACTTTGCTCATCAGACTATCATCCAGCGATGCCTGATTTATCTTTCGTTCCCGAAAAATACCACGACTTCATGGTTCCGAGCGTCCGCAAGTTGTACATGGACATTCCATCTACTAGTCTATTGACTGGCGAGATCGAACAACTCAAAAAACGCGTTGCTACTTTGAGCAGAGATCGAGATGCTCTGATGGAGAAGTGTGAGGGATACATGGCGACTTCTCGTAAGTATGCCGACAACGAGAGGACCGCCCGTATGCAAGCATGTGCTGCTCGGGATGCTGCCTCTCAGATGCAGGGGAAGTATGAAGCTTTGAAGAAAAAATATACAACCTACCTAGACCAGTACGTTTTTTTCTTCCTAAATGAGTTTACTACATTGTCAACCTGCGCTAGGTCCTTGTCCCAGACGTCCCCTGATGGCCGGAAACGCAAAAGCGGGGAAAGCGCCGAGAATTCGCGTATCTCGTTGTATGCAGGGCATCCATCCTTGATGGTCGAGCCAGAGATGAAACTCGAAGAACCTCCCTATGTTTCGCAGGCGCCCGTACGCCCTAAGCGCGCGCTTCCCAGGTCAAGCATGGCTTCTACTTCTCAACTCGAAGAATCCCACGATCCATTCCTTCGATTGGTTAAGCGTCTACGCTATTGCGACGTGGGCCCCACATCGCAGACTCAGCTGTCTGAGCAGTGCGAATGTTGTGAGAGGAGTGATTAGGGAAGACGACGACACACATGTCCTCTCATTCTTCACGTACTATAAATGGCGACGTATATGTATTAATATATTCTTATGATGATTACAGGTGCTTGCTATCTCGTAAACTGCCTACAACAGGTGCACTGAACAGTCGCGAGTCCCGACTTCAGACATGTGGGTGGATTTAATCTTGACCAACGCCGCTCCTATAGTCGATGATGATTATGTGCGTGAACCGAACACGAGATAATCAAGAGATAAATACGCAAGGATAAATAGGCCACTACACGTAGCCATCCACGATATTTCACCCATACCCGAGAAAGCGATGTAATCCTCCCAGAAATCATGTTCGAATCAGAGAACAATAATCAAATACAGCTACTTCCCGGAACACTGCGACGGTCTGGCGTTGCGATATGCTAATAATGAAGTGCTTATCTCCGCACTCGGATGCTATTATATCATCGGCGGCGCCTTGCAAGTTTCAGCGCTGTCACGGTTTCTCAGGAGGCAGGGGCACTAAATAGCCTTACTTGCAAGAATAGAGCGATTTTCATATATCAGACATTGGTACCGCCTCCTGTAGCGGCTTTATGCGCGATATGTCAGGGTATCTCAAATACGTGCGCTAACAGAAGCTAGTAAACATGGAAGTTAACTATGTTGTACTGTATCAGGCTGCAGCAAGACGCACCTTGAAAAGCATGTACCAATGAACAGCTGAGGTCCAAATATAGAACAATTTAAATGTATTAATCCGGATTAGGGATAAGAAGTCTGCTTTCGCAAATGGATATAGGTTGGTCTTTTGCGTGTGTCGCGATCATGGTTGATCACGAGGTATGCACTGAGGCGCATCTGCGGTTCGTGCCAAGCAAACGCAAATGAGAAAAATATAATTCGGCTATGGGCATTCTGTATCAAGATAAACATAGCCATTTGACAGTTTTCGGTTCAGGTTGATCGGAGGGAGGTGAAGACTCCATAAGTTAAGATTCAAAGTCTCTGATTGGACAGCTTCGAGGGACGCGAAGCTGTTGCCAGATTCATTTCTCAAGACTTTCGGTTCACGTCCAAAATATAAGACATAAAGCCTTCTCACCATGATTCCCTTCCCAGCCAATTTGCCTTCACAATGTCCAGAGAAGCCAGAGCGCCATTCAACAGCAAAAAGGCAGACATCGTCCTCCGTTCTTCAGACCATGTTTACTTCCGTGTCTTCCGGTGCATGCTCGTATTCGCCTCCCCATTCTTTGAATCGATGTTCGACCTTCCTCAGCCACAAAAAAAAATCACTGACGACGAGACGTTCGACGGCCTGGATGTAATTCAGGTGCAGGAGAACAGCAGGACACTCGACACACTGCTGAGATTTTGTTATCCGGCTGCTATAAAAGATCCCGTTTTGGAGGACATGGATGAGATAGAAGAAGTCTTAGAGGCCGCAATGAAGTACGGAATGGAAGACGTGGAGGAAAGTGTGAGAAAAATCATGGTTGCCCCGTCCCTCGTAGAGAGGAACCCCTTGGGCCTCTTTGCAATTGCCTGTCGACATGGACTTGAACCGGAAGCAAGGACTGCAGCCAGATATTCGCTTCATCATCCATCTCCAACGCACGATAACATTACGATAACACGCCTTCCTGAAAACATCACGCAGGCTCTCGCCGAATATCGCTCGAGGTGTAGCCATGTCGCCAGAACACTTTGCGATAATCTGGACTGGTTGAAGCAATCACAGACCCACAGCTTCCACGAGTGGTGGACGAGTTGTTGTCCATGTGACTCTAGGGCGGATGTCAGATATCTGGCGCATGGGACATATCCACGGGAGTGGTGGGCGAATTACATGGAAGAGACATGCCTTGCCTTGGAAGAGTCTCCTTGTGGAGCAGCGGTGATGAAAAACGTAGCAAATGCTGTAGAAAGGGCAAGTAATTGTCCTTCGTGCCGACGGCGGGCGCACCAGCAGATGGATTATTTCACCCAGGCTTTGGCAGTGGAATTAGACAAAACCATTGCGAAGGTGAGCAGTGATCAGATCGCTGCTGCTATAAGGAACTAAGATGTCTCGCAGATTCCATTAGACATCATCATTTGATACTGCGTTCGATGACTGGGCTAGGTCGAGTAGACTGAATTACCTTAGATAACTACGTACCGTACGTAGCAACATATTAGAGTCAGAGGATCTGTAGGTCAAATAGGAGCGCATACCATAGATCTGTAGTAATGGAAGACATGGATATGCGTGGTTGATAATATTGAAGTTACCGAGTTGAACGTGAGTCAAACCCGAGAAGGAACACGTTTGTTCAACTTTGTACTTCCGAGACATCCAGAAAGGGGAAGCCGGAGTCCCTTTTCGTCGTCTCCACGCTCACAAGCGATCATTCGTGCTCGGAATGCTTATCGCAGGAGTGACTACAGGAAACTTGTAATTAACTCTCACCAGAAACCTTTCGTAACTATTGGACATGGACGACAACTTACACCAGCAAATGCCAGTCGACGCTGGAGCCCCATTTGACAGAGGGGATGTCATAATACGCAGTGCGGACAGTGTAGATTTCTACTTTCACAAGTTGTTGCTGTCCCTAGCATCACCTGTCTTTTCAAATATGTTCTCTCTACCTCAGCCAGGTCCCCTCGATAACGCTGCGGACCGGACAAAGCACGGGCTCCCCATTATACCATTGGCGGAGAAGAGTGTCGTCTTGCGGAAACTGTTGAGCTTTTGCTCTCCCGTTTACGAAACGGACGTGCCCGTTCTTGAGGACTTAGACATAGTCATGTCCGTCCTCGATGCCGCCGATAAATACGACATGAAACGAGTCGGTAGATTCATCGTCAAAATGATCACAGCTCCTAGATTCCTAGAGAAAGAGCCTATGCGGGTCTTTGCCATCGCATGTCGCTACCGGTCGGAGGCGGAGACTCTCATGGCGGCGAGATATATGTTGCGTTTTGCGGTGTGGGAGCCTGAATATGTCGCTGAATTGGACTTCATATCTGGCTCAGACTACCAGCGGTTGGTCAAGTACCACGCAAGTTGTGGTCAAGCTATGACTCAGCTTACCCGTCTGTGGTCCAACCATCCCCTGCCATTGCTCGACTGCAAATTCTGTCGCAAGAAGGGAGTTTCCCGCATGTCGCTTAAAGAATACCAAGATAGTGTTATAGAAGCACTCCGCATTCGGCCGTCCGTGGAAAGCCTCCTTAATCCCGAGTGGATTGAGAGTATGGTGAAGAGGGCTGGAAGTTGTATTAGCTGTAGAGAGAGAGCGCCGGGGAAGTTTGTTGAATATGCAAAGGAACTGGCCTTCCCAGTGACGGCGATTATCCTGGAGGTGAGCAGTCGCACTTGACGGACTGACTGTGAATTCACCTCCTCTCAGATTCATCTGGACATTGACTTTTGGTATTAATATTTATCTTGCCATGTATTGGAATCAGAAACAAATTAGTGGAATTAGGGGCGATAGGCAAAGCCCACTGGATGACATGGTATATGAACGGGGCAGTGCCAAAGTCCAGCATTATAACTCATTGAGTTTAAGATGAGACGGAGCATATGCATATGATGGTTGAGGCCTGAGGTTACATGTATCTTGTTTTAAGCAGATCAAATATAAGGAGCTATCGTGATTTTTCAGTAAGGTCAAGTGACAAGTCGAATGTAGCACGTGATGAAAACGCGGACATGTGATCTTCCACCACGATCAGTGGTCTGCAAACATCAACTTGCGACATCAACGTTAACCTCGGTAAGTCGTTATCGCGTGCACTAGGGCTAACAATTTTGAGTGTGTAACGTCTTAGGATGGCGATACTTGAAACACCATCTCGAATCTGGCGCAGAATCCAAGCTGCAGACGATGGAGAGCCACCTTCTCTTCCGTCATTGCCTGCCTTCGACGATGATTCTACTGGACCAGACTCAGATTCAGACCAACATTCAATCGACATTGACGCTGATATCCTGCCTGTGCATTCCACACCAGCCGCATTCTCATCGCACACAGCGACCTCGACCATACGGCTGCGATCAAGTACTTCCAGCACAGCACGCTTTGCAAGTTCCCTGGCATCGCGCTCCATTTCAGCAAAACCTTCTTCAGCCTCCAGAACATATCCATACAGTCGAAGCCCCACACAAAGCTTCGAAGTGAGTGCCATAATCTCGTTGCCTCATGAGAGCGACGAGAATACAGACCCGGAAGACTCGCCTCTCGCCCGCAGCAAAAACAGCATTCCGGAATCTCATTTACCGCCAGAGGAGCATGAGATGGATGATATGTCTTTAGAAGATGCACTGCAGTCTGTCAGTCGCTCCAGCTCTCCATTTCCTCCCGAAATTCCTCCGGACAATCCTACACCGAAGAAGAAATATGACTATAGTATTTCGTTGCGTGCTGAACCACACGTGAGTGCTTCCCCTTACACCTCCTTCTAACTGGGCTCAAAATATTACAGCCCTCGCCATTCGACAAATATCAAAATGTTGCACTGCGAAAACCGCTCGCCCGGACGAGAACGCCGTCCCTTTCACGGACGACCCCATCACCTGTCTCATCTCCTCCAAATTCCACACCTCGCAGCAACAGATCAATTGCACTGCCTACAGAAACGCCGTCTCCCACTCTTGGTATTTATATCCCCTTACCTAGATCGAGAACCGCCTCGCCAGCCGTCACTCCACTTCCCAGCGTAATAATACAGCCTCCAGAAGATGAGAGCAGTGATGAACAAGAGTTTTCTCCTGACCGTTCCCAGGACCTGCCTTCGGAAAGTGGCCCCGAACCTGAGCAGGAGGGCTCTGCCACTCAATCAGACCGCGAGCCAACCTTCTCATCGTCTGATCCAAGCAATCAAACCAACAATGACCGAACCATCGGGCCGCCTTCAACAGCTTTTCCATCCCCAGCCAGATCAGTATTGGATTTCACACCCGTCCCACGTCCTCGCACGCGGTTCAACGTCCCGCCGTCACACAACGAACTAGATACGGGAACAGGCGGGGAGCCCCTCACGCCTCATACCCGCAGACGGTCGTTCCTGCTCTCAGTCATAAATTCCACCGCGCGGCCCCGCATGAAGTTTACTCCTCACCCTCAAAGGCGTCTAAGCGCTCTCCCTGTTTCCCAGAGCTCAAGCGGCAACAGTGAAAGTGTATCCAGTGGCGGCGGAACACCCGCAGGTCCCTTGCGCACCGCATTTGTTGGTATCACGCCTCGTCCTGGGCGGGGGCGGGGACACCCTCTCGCGCAGGCGCATGCTCCAGACAGTGCATCCTCTGCAGGTGACGGGGACCATCTCGCCTCTCCCTCTGACACAGAGCTGCGCGGGGCATCAGTTTCCTTCATCTCCAACGCGTCTTCGCATGACCTTACCACACACCCACGTGCCAACACCTCGTACGATCCCGCGCTGGGCACGGGCCAGCGCGGCGTGGCGCGTTTCGATGCGCCTAAGCTGAACCACTACTTGCATACGCTGAATTCGAAGCTGCAGGAGGAGAACAAGGCACTCGTCGACCGGTTGAGGAAGTACGAGGAGGTGAAGGACGCTGAGCAGCGACGGCTCAGTTTGGAGAGTATGAGCCCTGTACAGGGGCGAAGGATCAGTGCGGGGAACACCCTTGGCAACGTGGAGGAGGAGACAGGGGCCGAGGGATGGGCGGAGGAGAAGAGAGACTTGGAAGAGTTGGTTGAAAACCTGGAAGTTCAGGTCGACAAGCTAGCAGCGGAGAGGGAGAGCATAGACCAGGCCCTTGAAGCTGAACAGCGGGAGCGCGCGCGGGACAAAGAACGCTGGCGAGAGCGCATGCAGGAGGTTGAGACCGGCGTCGCAGAGATTGTGGGCGACTTGGAGAAGAAGATCTCAGAGGGCGAGCGAGTTCTGGAAGAGAGAACGAAGGAAGCGGAGCGTATTCGTGAACGACTTCAAAGTGAGCGTGATCTTGCGATGGAGAGGGCCGCGCAGGCAGAGACGGCAATGGAGGACGGGAAGGAGCTTGGAGGTGCACTGAAGGAGGCCAACTCCCGGATCAGCGTGCTCACAGCCGACCTACAGAGTGCGACCGCACAGATTAAGGATATGGAGGAGGAAATCATGGCCAGTGACAGACGCGTTGATGAGCTGGAGAAGGAGCTCAAAGAGGAGAGGCTTTCCGCCAAACTAACAAATGACGATCTTCACGGTCAGTTGAGCGAGATGGGGGCCGAGGTCATGCGCTCTAGTGCTCGTGCATCCGAATTCGAGAAGGACTTGAGAACTCAGGAAGCCACTGCAAGACGTCTCCAGCACGAGTTGGAAACCAAGGCTGATGAGCTTGCAGAGGCTCAAGAGCTTCTTGCACAATCTGATAGGGATAGCAACGAGGAAGTTCGCGAGCTGAAGGCCTACACTGCCGAGCTAGAAGAGGCCGTCACAGCTGCGACTGAACGCATCCAAGACCTGGAAGAGCAGCTCACTTCTGCTCAAGACCGTTATAACCAATTGGATGCTGAAGAGCAAGATGCTAACGATCGCGTTGAAGCACTGGAAAAGGAGGCTGAAAGGGCATCCTTGCTGGTCGGCCAAATGGAAGACGCTCTTGAGGCTGCCGAGCAGAAGATGCGCACTGACGAAGACGTCGTCGCAGATCTCAAGGCCAAGATTTCCACCCTCGAACGAGAAAGAGAGCGCGAGAGGGAGATGTCTCGATTGCTGAAGGGACAACATTCAGAAGAGAGCAATACTGAACTCGAGAATGCGCTCGAGGCAGAGCTGGAACAGGCGCACAAAGAGATCGCGAAACTCAATGAGCTCCTTCAGCATTCTCCTGCTCGGAGAGCTATGGACGCTGCCAAGGATCAGAGGATCGAGACCTTGGAGAAGGACAAAGAGCAACTTCAGGCACGCATTAGGACTCTCCGATCGGCCAGCTTTGAGATGTCAACTCCGAACAAGGTGGCTAACCTCAGTGGAATCTCCCCCATTCATCGACATGTATTATCGACGTCTGTTAAGGCTCCGAAGACGCCTGGAGGTCCTTTGAAAGATGTAAGCTGGTCATTTGAGGTCGGAGCATTCTTTTCTGACGGAAGACTAGCTTACCTGGTTGAACAACACGACCGGAGATGCTTCAGCGTCCCCGCTATTAGCCGAGATTGCCCGTCTTCAAGCTGAACTGGACCGTGCCAACGACAGCATCGATGAGAAACTGGATGAGCTCGAAGATGCTGGACTGGGAGTTGTGTCTCTGACCAGAGATCTCGAGGATGCCCGTTCCAAGATTTCTCGACTCGAAAATGAGATGGGAAGGTTACAGAGACGCGAGGAGCGTCGACTTCACCGACTCGAAAGGCTCCGTTGTCAAAAATGTCTGGTCAAGGTGGTCACATCGCAGTTGCAGCAATTATACGATGCCGATGAAAGGTATGTTTTCATATCGCGTCCTAGCGAGGTATCCTGACACGTTCCTAAGCTCCTTGGATGTGTCGCGCAGTGGTCTCCCCTCCAACCCCCCGACACCTCCGACGAAGACCAGCGAAGCTCTTAGATTGGACCTTCGGGCAGTAAACAAGCAACTTGACTCGATGAAACAGCGGTGGAAGGATGAGAAACGCCAACTTCTGGGAGAAAAGGCGGTCCTTCAAGACGCTGCGAACCGGATGAACATGGAGGTGCGCAACGCCAAGGACGAGGCGAAGAGGGCCGCTGAAGGTGGTCGACGATCGAGAGCCGATACTCGAGAGATCGAGAAGGCGAAGGCTGTCATTGCGGACCTCGAAGCTGAGCTGCAAGCCGAGAGGACACGTCTTAGACAGATGTCTACGGAGCAGAACCGTGTCCAGCGTGAGAAGGGTGGCATCACTCGTCAACTACAAAGAACTGAGGCAGTACGTCCTATTGCCAACTCCAGAAGCACCATTCACCTGAAAGTTATTAGGATATCGATGATGTCAAAAAACAACTGCAGAGAGTCAAGCGTGAAAATCATGAGCTAGAAAACGAGTTGCGAGGTGCGTACCTTCCTGTTACTCGTCTCTTGTTTCTGATTGACAAGCGCAGCCAATGCCACCATCGAGCAAAAAGCTCGCCTGCTCGAAAGCAAAGTAAAAGAAAATGCAGAGACGATCGATCAGCTGCGACAAGAACGATCTCTTCTTGCAAAGGACCACAAAGAACTTCAACGGCAGTTTACTGAAGTATCCGATGTGAGTTCTTGTCGTTTTATCACTTTTGTATTGGACTAAACACTCGAACAGCGTGTCAACAAGCTTCGCGGCGATTTCACAAAGTCACAATCCTCGCATGACAACCGCCGTCAACAGCTTGACTCGCATCTGGCTGAAATTGATGACCTTAGACGTGCGCTCTCCAATCAAGCCGACGAACTGCAGCGTAGCGAAGAGGAGAAAAACCGCATGGCGATGGAGAAGACCGATGTGGCACGCACTGTTGCAGCCCTTGAGGCCGACCTCAGGCGCGTCAAGCGAGATGCCGAGGCGTTCGGACGTGATCTTAAAGCTCTAAGAACCGAGAAAGAGAAGCTGCAGGAGAAACACCGGGATGATTTGACAAGGGCTGAGCGAGCCAAGAAACAGGCTCAAACTCAGATACGGCTCCTGAACGAGAAGCTCGACAACCAGCATGCCAAGTTGAAGACGGCCAAGGAGGACTATAGGCATCATGCGTGTGCTATGTGAGTGATGACGTACTTGCGTGCTGCATCTCGGTGCTGAACAAATCTTAGCGACAGTCGTCAGCTCGACCAGCTGAAAAGGCAGCACAAGGAAGAGTGCAAGGGCCTCGTCGTCCAAATTCGGTACCTCAAGGCCAAGTTTACCCGCGAGTCTACCTTGCGAGATGATCTTGTGTTCCAAAAGCAATATCTTCTCGTTCTCCTTTCGAACTTTGAAGCGAGGTAAGAGGATCCCGCATCATGCTATACGTTTATCTTGACTGTGATGTTCAACAGTGAGAAGCGTATACTGGCCTGCATATCTCGGATAGGATATCCAAAACATGAAAACCCACTAGCGGTTATGAAGAAGCCACGCTCGATAAAGAGCGTTGTACTGAGTGTCATATTTATAAGTCGCGTGAAGTAGGTGCCCCATCACATCCCAGGTACACCACGTTTTGATGTTTGGTGTCTTTGCAGGCTAGTTAGTGACGTCTGGCGAGAAGCAGGCGCAAATAAGCAAGCTATTTCTGATGCATTGCACGAAGTCCGTCGAAGAAGAACCATTGCAGCCACATCGTAGTTTCATTGCTTCGCGGTGTCTTCCAATTTGGCCAATTGTTACTTATCGTAGTTGTTGTATCATTAGTTCTGTATCCTAAATCAAGATCTTGTAGACCGACACCACCAAATGATGCCTGGAACTCCAGCCGTGCGTTAAGGAGATGGCGGTCGCCTGCGTGTCTCTGAGACTATGCGTACGGCATCCTTGGAAAACACGTAGGATAACCCACTCCAGACTGTCGTCACTGCCACCAAAATCCTGAAACATGTCAGATAAAATAGATACATGAATCTACGGCTGGCTTACTGCATTTCGGGCAAAAACAAGTTATAATGTGCTGGAAGGATGGGTGTGACAGTTGTAGCGCACATCAACGCCAGTTGAGCAAAGGTATTGTACTGTGGAGAACATTCAGTAGATCACATTATAAGGTGCAAAGAATCATACCTTGCTAATGGCGGTGGGCCGTACTTCAGCAGATGGTATAGAAAAGTCCCAATATCGAGCGAAGGTTTTCTGTGAGGTCTTATCATCTTATCTGAAACACCGATTACATTAACCAGACACGTACTGGTGCGGGAAGGGAGGTATAACGGATGTAAAAGGCGGAAAGACTCAGCAACACGTCACGGCCGATGATTATTGAGGCCAGTGAGACTAGGAATGACGTCAAGAGGATACGAATGCGCGTTTATTGCTGCTTACCAGGAAGCAACCCTTTCATGGCCAACGTGACAGTGAGGGTGGTCATAAGGGTCTTGTCCGCAGCGGGGTCAAGAATGGTCCCGAGAACTGAATGCATATTGAAGCGTCTTGCCAGGTACCCATCTGCCTTTCTCAAAGCTCAACTTTTAATCAACTTGGCCATTCATGTGTCACCTACTAAGTCAGACAACCCAGCATAGACCAGCAGCCCGGTTGCGAGGAAGAAATCGTCATGCAGTATGGACCAACCAAGGACAGGGCATGCAAGTATCCGAGAAACTGTCAATAAGTTTGGTATGGTGTATATATTTTCGCGCACAAGCGACGTTGTGGTAGAACTTCTAGAGTCGTCGACCTTCTTGTCTGACCGCCTGACACGACAATTGGTGAAGGTTCTGGCGACCGTGATGAAGATATTGTTATGTCGGGCTTTTAGCTGGTACGAAGTGGCGCATAGTGAAGGCGGGCGAACTGAATGAAATGAGGCAAAAGCAAGGCCGCAGCGAGGAGAAGTCAGAAGGTAGCGGGGCAAGGTTGAGGACATCAGGTTCAGAGAGGCAAAATTAATGAGACTAAAATGGAAATGAGCGTGCTATCGAGTCTGACAGGGGCTGCCGTGCATAAGTATTTGTCAAGGAATCTCTCTCCACGTTACTCGCTTCATCGTGGTCTGTTTTCAAGTACTACTAGTACTACTACCATTGTCGTGAGCCCACGTTATGTATCTGTGTCATATCAATGACTTGTTTTAACGGCCCCTCGAATAGTTTAATCAGCCCTCAGCCTCACCTACAGAATTAAGGTGAGCTTCATGACTCGGAATCTTCAGGCTGATAAATAGGTGGACTCACACTTGCAAGCACCTTTTTAACCTGTGCAACGTACAGAATACGGAATTTTTCCATGCTATCGACAACCGTGCTTCTGCAATAACTGCAAGCAAGTGCCTTGTTGATAGCCCGATTGTAAGCTGCCGACTCCGATAGGATTGACTCGCAAGGTCTTGCGTATAATTCCTTCCCACTCGAAACTAGATATTCATCGAACCACGGGGTAATCAACTGCTCTCCGATCTTGCCAATATGGAGCATCCGAGTACTTTTGCACCCACTGGCACGCCCCGAGCTACACTTCCACATGCACATCTCCGAGTTGGATGACCACTTTAGCCAACTGAGAGATTCCCCAACTGCTTGAGCAACGACACCACATTGATAGTGGTAAACAAGGAGCTTGTGGTAATCGAAGGCACTGATGTCCCGCATACCAGCAAACTCACTGCCAGGTCGTCCTAGATCTTTCAAGTCGATCTCCAGTATCCGGATAGCGGCCACTCGAGCATGCTGCTGCCATCCAAATATACAAGACAGTGCATACAGCCCGAGAGAATCGGTTGGCAGGAATTGAATAAAGATGAGGTCTTTAGCACGACCGAGGGCCGTTATCATGACGTACTTCCTTGCTGCTTCCAACACAACCTTCGCATCATCTAAACTGTCGAAGGTAGGGGTCGCAGCAGGGTAGCAAAGCAGAAGTAGAGATTTGAGAGTTGTGCTGCTTTCAGCCATTGGGACGATGGGAACAGACGATACATCTGACTGCGATAAGTCCTGTGGCAGCATGAACATGCCTTGGAATACGGGTGAAACGAGCGAAAGAATAAGCTTGAAAACATGGAAGTTGACACCATCGGCGGAACGGAGGATGATG
>PVYJ01003847.1:51323-77072 GCA_002995095.1 Rhizopogon sp. AM-2018a | reverse complement strand
ATCTGCTTGAAATTCTCAAACCCCACGGGACTCTTTTCTCTGTCTGAGTTGTCAAAGACAATTGTTACGCTGGCCTTGGTAATGCCGGCTTGCCCTCTCTTATAAATCAGATCTTGTTGGTTTTGAGCTCGCATCTGCGACGTGGTTGGGTATACCGGTTAATATAGAACAGAGAGAACCCACTTACTTGGGACATGTTGGTGATACCAAGAACAAAGCAAATCGCGTCAAGAATGTTGGACTTGCCGGATCCATTGAGGCCAGTGATTGCATTGAATGATGAATCCCAGCCTGTGATCTGGGTCCGGACTGGATAAGACTTGAAACCTGAGAAGTGATGTCATCTAACGACTCATCCAAGTGCAAAAATGTCGCACCTTCGAGTACGAGCTCTTCTATCCGCATGATTGAAGTCTACTGTTGGGAAACTTAAGCAGCATCTAGAAAGACGCGACGCGACCGTGACGCGAGCGGAGATCCATTCACTCGCACGTGACAAGTCTAAGGCTCGTATCACGTGACTCAAGCTATCACTAAACCTCTTGAGCGTACGCGTCACTTGAGCCGCGTCAGTAAACATTAACTCGCATACTAAACAGCAGAACCACCACCAGAGCCAGCAAACATGGTCAGCTCACTATCTGATCCTAATACAACTGTACTGATCTACGCCGTCTATAGTCGATCATGGAACTCAACGGTGGCTCCGTTATAGCCATGGTAGGAAAAGATTGCGTTGCCATTGCCTCAGACCTGCGGTTAGGAAATCAAGCGTTGGGGATATCGTCAAATTATCAGAGAGTATGGTACTCAACCTTATTATTATCCTATTCCGCTAAAAGTGATTGCTCGCTAGATATTTCCTGTAACCGATCGTGTATACGTTGGCCTACCTGGATTGGCCACTGATGTGACGACACTGTGAGTTGACTATTGTTGGCTCTACAATACTTGCCGCCACTAACGTAGTAGCGTCCAGTCGTGAGCGCTTTCGCTACCGAGTCAACATGTATACCATCAAGGAGGAGAGAGAGATAGAACCAGAGACTTTTGCCCACTTGGTCTCCTCGACACTCTATGAGCATCGATTTGGCCCTTACTTCATTGAGCCAGTCATGGCTGGTCTATCCAAAACTCCTTCTGGAGGTTACAAGCCGTTCATCGCCGCCACAGACCTCATAGGATGCCTGAACTTTGCAAAGGACTTTGTGGTAGCTGGCACAGCGAGCGCAAAATTGTTTGGTGTAGCAGAAGGTCTCTGGGAACCAGATTTGGAAGCGGAAGATCTGTTTGAAACCATCTCACAAACGCTCTTGAATGCTGTCGATAGAGACGCATACTCTGGTTGGGGAGCAATTGTCCATGTCATGTCAGTTCCTCCTACTCCAATTTGTTTCTTGTCATTGACTTCATTTTACTTTACAGCACCAAGGACAAGATTATTACGCGTACATTGAAAGCTAGAATGGACTAGATCAAGACCCACATTGTAATAACACTCCGCATGTGAGCGAAGCCATTACATAGTTTGCTCATACATACGGTCCCCGTCTCATACAAGTACCGCCACCACCATCACCATAGTTGATGACGACTTCAGAGTTTTCGCCTTCTTCGAATTGTTCAAAACATGATTTGCAGCTCTCGGTCTCAGGTCTCAACTCGTGAGGAAGATGATAATAGAGCAGATCATCCCGAATAGGCTAGCCATGATGCGAATAAAAGTGTCTTCGCAATGGTTCGTAGGACAGCTGTCTTTCATCTCTTTGTTGCTGGTGCCGCTCTATTCTGCGTCTATCTCTTTTCACGTCGGCGCACCCAGGTGCAAGCTGAATTATGGCACTCTCCAGGAGACCTGAGGACCTAGCCATTCCCACTGATACTCGTTCCCTAGCTGGCTTCCTCTTCAGAGCTGACTTAAATCCAGCCTCTCAATCATATCCTGACGTGACAGCAGTCGTCTTGAACTGATCGCATCTTCCTAATGTCGTCCAGATTACCAGTCTTCTTCGTGGGTCATGGCTGAATAATGTGATAGCTGGGATCGTGGTGTGGAACAACAATCCGAGGGAGATCTCATACAAGGTAACTGCCAGTGGAGAATTCTCGAGTCAGCTGATGTCGTCTCACACTCCTTTCTGCGAAGACAGGTTACCCTCCCGAAAAGCCCAGAATCTGCAAATGCCTACTTTTAAGCTCGTGTGACCAGGCTACCGCTCATTTCTGATTTGTGCAGGTCCGTAGCTGCGTACTTTGGTCCTGAGCTTGTCTTCTGAAATGAATGATTTTTGCAGGACGATGACTACCTTGTTATGCCTGAGATTATTCACGCTCTGCGTTCGAGATCTTGAAACTATTGACCACTCTACACCTTCTGCCTCCACATGAGGCTTTTTATCTACACAACTACGCACGGTGATTTCGTCCTACGGTGCACATACTTCGCCTGCGTCGCTCGGACATGGTACAATTCCGCCTCGAGCTGGAGCTTCGGACTTTTGGCGCTCTTATATTACTTTGCAAGTGCAGCGATGATTGACTTCTTTTGCAAGTGGCACCAAAGGGCGACTTCTTAAGCCTGGATATGCTGTCACGTTTGGCAGGTTCCACAGTTGTAGTAGCCCTGCTTGTTGCAAGCGAAACTGTGGGTATTTTGCGGCAAGCCACGCTTGAGTTTCTCTGCAGATGCGGCCTGTAGACTGGGTAACCCGTGTGCTTTGAACCTTCAAGTATCCTTTTATTAATTTGATATCGAGGTCGTCTCCACACATGTCTTAAATCCAACCCATAGTACTAGTCGACTAGTTGATGTTTTTAGTGGAATTAGAACGAATATTGCGGCTATTATTGCCAAATAGGGGGCATCGCTTAAGCATTACGTACGTATGCGCGCCCCGACAGGGCCACTGCACCATCCTTCCCCACCTGCATTTTTCAACCAAGTTCTATCATGTTGTTGTCGATCGCAAAGAAGTCTGCTCACAATGTCGCGCTCTCTGGAGCGCGCAGAACGATATCAGTCCAGGTAGCGCACATGAAACGTTGCGACAGTTGTCCTGACGGAATTTATTTCACAGAGTATCCTCCATGGGTCACCAGAGGCAAAGAAAGCAGGAGATATTGAGATTCAACAACACTCGAGGATTGTCGCTAGGGGGAAATACGTCCACGGTTTCGAAGGTGAAGAAACGAATACGATCATCTAGACTTTATCTAACAGCTTTCATCTTACAGTTCATCAAGTCAAGCCAGAAGCTGTTGAAGAGTATAAAGCTGCAGCGTAAGAGAAACTTATGGTCTTTCACGAGGCACTGTTTTAGATGTGGTTAACTTATTCAGGGAGAAGTACTACGCTGGAATCAAGGATGCCCCAGAGTTACACGTCAAGTTGACAGGAAGTTGGGAAACCCTAGTGGGGCAGCAGGACACTTTCGGTATGTATTCAGTGACGATTCTGATTCTCTCGTCTTGATGTTTCATTCGATGTCAAGTTCATATACTGGAATACGAAAACTACGCAGGCTTTGACAAGACCACCCAACTCATAAGAACGTCAGACGTACGAGTGTGCTCATCTTGTGTGTCCATGAACTTATCGAGTTGTTCGCTAGCATGCCAAGGCGTACAAGGCTCTCCTGCCTTATGTTACTTCACGATCATCTCAGCTAACACAAGAATTTGCGTTCTTCCCCACTGCGCCACCCCACGCCCAGGGCGGCGTCTTCGAGCTTCGGAGTTACCAGTTAAAACCGGGTACACTACTGGAGTGGGAGAATGCATGGTTCGTTTCAACTTCCTTGAAAGCTCGACTCTTCTTATGAAGGCTTTATTTCGCTCCAACAGGCGGAGGGGCATCGAAGCTCGTCGCAAATTCGTCGCGCCTGTTGGAGCTTGGTTTTCGCAGGTTGGAAGATTGCACCAAGTGTACCACATGTGGCAATATCCGTTAGTTAACAAAAGCGACTTCCATATGGATAGAACTAACGTTTTGCGGACAGGAGTCTCGAGGCAAGGAAAGAGACACGCGAGAAAGCATGGCAGATTGACGGTTGGGCGGAAACGGTGTCTAAGGTGTGTGAATCGAGCTTACCGTGAACCGTTCCTGTCGTAACAAATTGAGCTTAGACCTCCCAACTTGCGAAACATATGGATTCGTTCATCCTGCTCCCGCTCTCTTATAGCCCTTTGAAGTGAGAGGGACTGAAAGGTGTTCCGCTCTACCTGCTTCGGGGATGGATCTCATCAAATACGATCGAAGCTAAATCTCTTATCTTCTATCCGCTATGTCCTATTTATGTATTGCAGTTCACCATCATTTCCAGTGTATCACCATCAATACCTCGTCCGACACCCATTCTGCGTATTTGTTTCGCTATCCAATGTCGCTAGAAGAGAGAACAATGATCATAATGATATCCTTCTTTCACACTAGTACAAGATACTTTGATCGTTGAATGACGGGAACCATCTCTTGAGATTGCCGCCAGGAAAATTTTCGGAACGTGTGGACATCACTTACAAGAATAGAGGTGCGGAGAGCAATCTGGAACAAGTCGTGACTTCATGGCGATGCATGGTCACTAATAATATAATTAGGCCACCGGTAAGGGGTTTTAGACCCTATCAGACCTAGTGTAAATAAAGTTTTATCCAACTCAATTGAATACATTATACTTAGGAGGTAAATTAAGGTGATTATCGCCCCGAGGTACCCGTGTGAAGATATGCGATGTGATATACTATGAAATTCCTTATTCATCCACTGACATTATAAACACAGGCAGAGACCAATTCGAGTTCAAACTTTTCGTGATTGCCATGTCAACTCGCCAGTGGAACGAGTCGGAGCCAAATTCTGACGAAGAAATCAACCAAGAAACACTCTCAACGAGGAAGCGCAGCAGCAGAGGTACGCCCGGTGACCAGTCTACCGACTCACTCGCCTTGTTGCTGATTGGACCTTAGCTTGTGATCAGTGCAGAAAGACGAAGAGCAAATGTGAGCCATCGGGCACCCCTGGAATTTGCAAGAGTTGCACAGCAGCGGGAAACGGTGCGTGAATGAGCTGAGGTATTCAGTGCTTCTCATTTCACTCTATTCGATACAGCATGTACATTTCTAGGTAAGTTTTCGACATTGCATGTACGCCGGAGCAAGAGCCGATGTTATTCGCAGGTCCGAGTTATAAGCGTGGTCCTCCTAAGGGTTATATACAAGCGATCGAACAACGATGGCATCAAGTGGAGTCCCTTCTTGGCGCCGTTCTCTCTTGCCCAGATAGTGGAGTTCAACAAGTCATAGCTGATATAAGGCAAGATGACCTAGCAAGAGAAATTCTCAACCGAGTAGATACAGGTCCATTTGTGAGTGCTGAGGTAACTATTCTGAGAAACATTCTGATTCTATCTCCAGGGACCTTCGGGTAGACTTTCACAGCCAGCTGGTGCAACAAAGGAAGACTTCTTTGCGTGTATATTCCGAAGTAATGAAGCTTCTGCCCGTGATTCTCCACGTTCTCGAAGGCAGTCCAGGATTTCAAGAGAAATCGTATCTTCATCTAGAGGTGAGTAGCCATGAAAGATGCCTGCAGAACTCTGTTCAAATCGATTCTCTAGACAATACACTTTCAACCATACCAACGTCAGAGTGGCAGGATCGCCTGTCTGCTCACCTGGCGAGAGGCCACCACAGTGTTTCTCCGTCTTACAACCTTAGCGGAGCTCCTTTACAGCAACGGCGCCGACTCGACACGCCATCTACCAGTAGTAGTTCATCACATCAGCCAAACTGGAATGCAATGTACACAATGGATGCACTTTCAGGTGAGCATCTTTCCCCGCGCTATTTTTGATTTGATCAGTCGATACAATCCTAGACTCAGATGGTTCCAATGAGTCCGATGGCCCAGATGCTGCTTTTGGTCAACTCTCCCTGGATGAGAATCAAGAGGTTAGCAAGATGAGCTTTGAAGTTGTTGATTTTGATCATCTTATGCCTATGTCAGGTTCGATACCATGGAAAAGTTAGTGGCCTCCATCTTTTGGGACGTAGCTCCCGTTTGGATAGCCGACATGATGGCGGGATATGGTGCGTTCTTATCCTGATCCTTATATGTAGTCACAGCAATATCGTGGTGACAGGAATCTGCCTATGGCACGTTTTTGGCCTTCCGCCAAAATAAACAAAATTCCAGCTCCACCAGACGAGGGTGTCATTGTCGACTTACCCTCCCTTGCCATGCAAGATCATTTAGTTGACTTATATTTCACTTATGCGCATCCGGTCTTTCCTGTAATCCACAAGGGTCGTTTCATGAGGGAATATAGCGAGTGGTGAGTTCTATCACTCTCTTTTCTATCTTTCGCTTTTCTGAACGTGATAAAGGAAGCAAAAGTAATGTATTTAGTAATTATTGACGGGGTTCTTACTTACCGTCAGACACAGTAGCAATCCAACTACACCGGAGTCTTCGGGAGGCTCTCCATACTATACCAATCCGGAACCTGCACAGACCGTTACCAAGCTGTTGCTACTGGCCATCTTTTCCATAGCCGCTCGTTATCAGAACAACAATACTGCTACGAATGTTGAAGCGATGTGGGAGGCAGGCAATGACTACCTTGCGCAGGCGAGGATAGTGCTAGGTAAATCATATTCCCTATTGATTATTACGTACCCTCATCACGAGCAAAACAGCACAAGTCTACCACAGTTCTCGCGCAACTACTTGCCAAGCCTTACTTCTTCTGGGTCATCGTGAATTTGGAATAGGTTCGTATGATTGGAATAATTCGCTTGAAAGGCGTTTGAGAGTTATCACCCAGGTTCTATGGAGCAAGGCTGGCTTTATATTGGTGTGTACATATGTTTGATATTTTCTAACCTTCTCTCACCGCTTTCCTGTCACAGGCATGGCGATAAGGATGGTTAGTGTAAATCCATAATTTCAAGACAAGATGCTCAGCTATGTGTAGGCTCAGGACCTTGGATTGAATCGTGCTGCGGATAACTGGCAGCATCGTGGGAATAAATTGTTCTCCGTTGAGGAGAACCAGGTCAGGAAGCACATATGGTGGGCTTGTTGCATTGCAGACAAGTGCGAAACCTGCCTGTCTTTGTGAAGATGTTGCGCTAACGGCTGCTCACAGATATAGCTCAATATACATGGGTAGGTCTCATATCTTGCCTTGGGCGACAAACCCAACCATTGACTTTGTCAGGTCGTCCCGTGTCTATCTGTGAAAGCGACTTTGATACACTTCTTCCAGATCCTGCCGAAGTAAGCTCTAGACCACGACTCGACAATCAATGATTCACCTTTTTCTGTAGTATGACGAAGACAGCTCGGCCGACCTTGCGCTCTCACAGTACATATCGACACCGCTGACGATGAGCTGCTTCACAGCTGCTGCATCGCTATGTCCGTATAATTTCTCTGCAGAAGCGTATGCAAATCTGATAGAGGTGCAGCCGTTTTAATCGGTTCTATTGTAACAATGATTTACCCCGTTCGCTCGACGGGAAGATCGCGGCGGGCGGTCCTAAATGGCTTGGAGTCTCGACTGGACCAATGGTACATCGACCTCCCTGATAATCTGCGGTATGATCCAGCTAGCAAGCGAAACACTCCGCCACCTCCAGTTCTTTTTATCCACATCAAATATTGGTCTGCAGTTTTATTGTTACATCGAGCATTGTACGGCGAACTTTGAGATAGTGTGTTTTTGCATTACTGATACCTTTTATAGCATCCCCGATTGGAAAGGGTAATTCCCGTATCGTTCTAGCAGCCCGATTCCTAACCTTTTTGCTCTAGTTCAGAACAGATATTACAAAATCCTCCCAACGGATCAGACACAGCTTCCCTAAAAGCTTTTGATCTCTGCCAAAGTGCCGCCACTTATGTCAGCACAATAGGTATGGACGGTTGCGCTAAATTTCTCTGCTCTGCTGTACGCTCATCCAACCTAGTAACGACATATCACGAGAAGTTTAATATCAAACGTAGCTCGCCATGCCTGTCATCATATATTCTTAGTACTGGGTTTGTTTGTTTTATCATTCGCATATGGTAAGTTGTATTCTGACCTTTGAAAACCATCAGAATCATGCACATAGTAACATGTGAGCCTATTCTTTCGGGGTGTAACCCTTTCTAAATTTATCTTTACTCCCAAGTAACACTGCGGCCATCGAATGTCCAGGCCTATATTGGTTTGCGGCAATGTCTTGCTGTTTTGAAAGAAATGCAGGTACGAGCGCGCCACTATTGTTTACACCTGTTCTGACCTTGGCGAAGACTACATGGCCTAGCGCTGGAAGGGCTTGGGATCTTCTTAATGGCGTTAAAGTTCAGGTTGACAGTAACATGCCACCCTTGATGCATGCTCCCGATCGTCAAAAGAGAGCAGCAGATGATGCATTCGGCGAAAAGAGCTCCGACGTCCCGCAACGCGAGGCGTTTAGTGATTTACCAAGAGATCGTGCTCCGCAGAACAGTGGTATCCAGGAGATCAGCACCCGAATGATGGCGCACATGCTTGGCCTTGATATCCCTGGCATTGAGCCCTCTACCTCGTATTACCCGGGTTACGAGTGGTGGCCACGAACAAACCAACCCGTACCACAGTCATACCACGAACCATCCACAGATGCAGCTTCGCTGATGAATATGAACTATCCTCCCCTACCAAACGACCAAGACTGGGGGGTTCGGAACCTCACTCCCGATTATGTATACGAGTATCAGAATGCGCCACCTGGTCATTATCGCATGTAATTTTATGGTCGCCCTAGTTTAGACGCCGTCAATAATTGCCCTTTCTCCCTTAGAAAGTACTGGTAGTACAACGTTGATTATGTAACTTATTACGGTAATGGACCTACAAGAACCTCCAAATTGAACGACCTTGCAACTGCTGCAAATCTATGTCCCGCCCTCGAAAATATCATGTCGAGTCTGAAAAATCTGCTGAACCCCGAAGATGACTCTAGAAACTCGTATCAGTACGTGCCCCTGTTATCGGATTTTTTTGGCGGCTCAGTCTGAGTCTTCTGTATGAACTTTGCTCGTGACCCCCTTTGTCTCAACAGCTCACCAACCAGACAACCTATTTCCGCAAGCCCGTCTTCTCCCACATCAGATGTTAGCGCCGTAGAATTGCCTCAATACGTTCCTGATGACGATCCTCCATACAAAGAGCATGCTGCTCATCCCAATTGCCCGGACACTTTGGCATGTCTTCCAGATACGGATGGGCGACCACAGCACACACTTCCCGTGATCTTGCGCTGTGCAATCCTTGGTAGTTCGCGGAAGCGTCTCACAATTCGAGAGATATATGCTGCCATGGAGGAGAAATACTTGTATTTCAGGACAGCGGGGCCGACATGGAAGGTTAGTGCATTAGGCTATGACGGTTAAAACTTTTGAATTACAACATTTGGATCACAGCAATCTGTCCGCCACCACCTCTCTTTGAATAGATTATTTGAAAAGCAGCCCCGTCCTGTCACAGATCCAGGCTTTGGTTCTTATTGGACAGTAAATCTTTCTGCTCCTCCAGGCACTAAGCGACCACGGAAGCGTGGAAGACCTGTGAAGGCCAACGAGGAGTCATCTAATCCTACGCAACAGAAAAAACGGGGGCGACCTCGGAAATCTGTTGATCTATCGTCCACCCTGAACTCAGTGGCTGTGGATTCGGGGCGTACGATGCCGCCATGCAACATTTCAGCCGTACGCACCCGGGGAAAAGAACACGATGATGAAAATGGCGAGGAAGATGCGGATCCAGGCGGTCATGGACACGAGATGAGTGAGGATGACTACGAAAGTGAAGAAGATATGGTCATTCCCCCCCATCATCAGCCATCTCTTGCTGGACTTAACGCCTTCGGGCTAAACGAAGTGCCTTCTTGTTTCCCCTCGACGTCTCGTGCAGTGATCACTCACTCGGATGAAAATCTAGTAGACCGATTGCAGATTGAGATGGCGGGATTGCGGAGGCAGTCGGCGGATGCGATATCCGTTTCCTTGAAGATTTCGGATCAGCTAGCGGAAGCTCAGGCTGAGGCAGCTAGAGCGAGGACAACTCTGAGAACAGTTGAGGGCATGCTAGAGGAGGAGGTTAGAAAGAGGAGAGAAGCTGAATATCTAGCAGATCAGGAAGCTAGGTTGAGGAGAGCAGCAGAGGACACCATTACACGCATGCGAAGTCAGTGGGAGGCTGACCATCGAGCCACATAAGGTATGTCCGCACCCTGTCGTATTCATATGTCATGTGTAACCCATTTTGTTCTCATAGTATTCTAGGCTTACGGCTGGCGTAAACCAGATCCTCTTGTCTGCTCAGTGCTCACCCTGAAGCACTGGATACTCCTACTCTGATAACAGTCACGAAACTTCAGGCTTTTCACTTCTACTGACACATCACTGGACTTAACATATTTTACACATCTTACTACTTTCCCAATTCATTGGTCCACATGAGTATTCTAGGATTTTTATGTTTATTGCCGATACCATCGATGATCGGACAAGTACTTCAAAAAGGAAATTACCTAGTAGAGAGGATACACAACCAAACAGCCGAAGGTTACAGTGAATTTTACATATGTTACAAAGTTGCATTAGATGGCGTCCACAGGTGGTAAACCCAGATTGAAAACAGTGTGAGTTTCTTTGCATACTGCCTTCTGCGCCTGTGTTCCAATTACCTGAGTAGCTACAAGAACAAGCGTTCTATTGGACCACTTCATACCTGCGGATCTGTCGCGGTCTCGGCAGACGGGAGCAGACTCATTACTTGTGTGGCAGAGGAAGCTGTCCTCACCAATCTTTTGACAGGTGAAGAGATATGTCGGTTTGCAGGGGTGAGTAGTCTACTGTCAAAACGCTAGAAAACTTCCGTGACTGAAGGAATCTAGGACACTCAATCGATTAATTCGCTGTGCTTGACCCCATCGGCTTCACAACTGATCGTATTTACTTCTGCTCCTTCGTTGCGCATTTACGACATCCCCACATCTACTACGAAAAATAAAATACATCCCGTCCGGGTGGTCGCCCGTCCTCATGATGCCCCCGTACACGTCTGCACCGTTGATCCATCCTCTACATATCTTGCTTCAGGCTCTGCAGATGGCGTTGTCAAGGTTTGGGACATACAACGTGGCTATGTAACTCACATCTTTAAAGGGCACGGCGGCATTGTGAGCGCGTTGAAGTTTAACTTCCCCCGAGACCCTTCTGTTGTAGCCCCACAAAATACACTCCAACTCATAACGGCCTCCGTGGATACTCGCATTCGGATATTTGATTTAGCAGCGATTGCGAGCAAGGATCAGGGTGCACTACGACCCATCGCTGTTCTTGAAGGGCACGTTTCTGTTCCTCGGGGTCTGGATGTTACTTCGGATGGAAAATGGCTTATAAGCGGAGGGAGAGACTCCGTTGTTTTGGTGTGGAACTTGCACGCAAAACCAACTGGAGGGAAATCTGCAGAAAATGCTAAGGGGAAAGGAAAGGGCAACACGCCTGCACTGGCTCAAACTATTCCTGTCATGGAACGTGTTGAGGCTGTTGGGTTGTTGCAGGATGGGCACTGGGTTCCAAGTAGTAGCGCTACTCAACTGCGCTTCTATACTGCTGGAGAGAAAGGTGTTGTCCGGATATGGGATGCAAATGATTCATCTGTCCTCTATTCCCTCGACCAGGCGGCAGACGTACCAGAGGATCAAGAGGAGCAGCGTCAGATTGTAGAAGCTATGTTAGTATTAGTTTCTCTTATGATTACCATTGTTACTAACAGCACACCTTCAGCTACTTGCCTTCGATATCGACGATTGTCTCCGTACATGCAGACCAGAACATCCTATTCTATGACCTGAGCACACGAAAACTTACCCGGCAACTCATCGGTTTCAACGATGAGATTGTCGATGCCGTCTTCCTATCTCCAAATGCACCCAAATCTGTGGATTCTCACATCGCATTCGCTACAAATTCATCCCTCATCCGGATTTATTCGACTGCAGGGCTAGATTCGCGGCTTTTAACTGGACACACCGACATAGTACTGTCACTCGACCGTGGAGCAGGAGGGAAACTCTTTGCGAGTGGAAGCAAAGATCGCTCCGTTCGATTATGGGCGCCTGCATCTGGAGATGATGACACATCGACGGAGTGGGGCTGCGTTGCTGTTTGCGAGGGTCACGCAGAAAGCATAGGCGCCATCGCAATGTCACGAACTTCCAGCGAAGGTGCCGTCACAAGCGTGCAATTTATGTTCACCGGTAGTCAAGACCGCACGATTAAAATGTGGTATATTGGCGACGTGCCGCTGATCCTTGATGCTTCTCAACATAGCCAAAGCACTATGAAGTGCAAGAGCTTGACCACTCATAAAGCACACGAAAAAGACATCAACTCTCTCGATGTCGCACCCAACGACCGCTTTTTGGCATCCGGATCCCAAGACCGTACAGCTAAAGTATATGATATTGATTTCTCGCGTGCAACTGGGGATCGCCCTGCACGTGGAGAAATCAAATTGCTTGGCACCTGTAAAGGCCACAAGCGGGGCGTCTGGACGGTCAAGTTTGGTCGCACGGAGCGTGTACTCGCCACCGGAAGTGGTGATAAAACTGTCAAGCTATGGAACCTGGAGGATTTCACTTGCGTGAAGACTTTCGAGGGACATACCAACTCGGTGTTGAGAGTTGATTTCATTAACCACGGCATGCAGCTTGTCACATCGGCGTCGGATGGCCTTGTCAAAATATGGAGTGTACGCGAAGAAGAATGTATAGCTACCATGGACAATCATGAGGACAAGGTGAGCTACTTACTCTCCCATTTCGGCTGAAGGCAAACCATTTACAGGTTTGGGCACTCGCCGTCAGTACCGATGAACGTACAATTGTTTCCGCAGCAGCGGACTCCGTAGCGACATTCTGGGAAGATTGTACTGAGGAACAAGAACAGGAGAACGAGACTAAACGTGCCGAGTTGGTCTTGAGGTTTGTTGTCATTCCGCATATCTTGTTCAAGCTCACAATTTTCTTTATCAGAGAGCAGGATTTCATGAACTACCTGTCCCTTCATGACTACCGAAGAGCAATACAACTTGCGCTTGCTATGCAACAGCCCGGGAGGTTGTTGTCTCTATTTAAAGATATTCGGGCTACCCCATCGGAATCCGCAGCTGATATGTCATCGGTGACTGGTAATAGCGCAGTCGACGAGGTACTTCGAACCCTCGGCGGATCTGATCTTGCCCGCCTCTTGCGTTATGTACGTGACTGGAACCCCAATGCTAGGACAAGTGGAGTTGCGCAGGGGGTGCTGTATGCAATCCTGAAGCTGAGATCAGTGGACGATGTCATAGCGGCATTTACGGACGAAGCTCACGAAGGTATTCTACAGTCCTCTGGTCAAGAGATTGTGAAAACTGCTACGAGTGGCAATACCGCACTGAAGGAACTTGTCGACGCCATGATTCCATACACTGAACGGCATCTATCCAGAATGGACCGCCTTGTTCAGGATAGTTTTGTTGTGGATTACATCCTGAGCGAGATGGATGATGGAATGTTTGATGGTCAGGAAATAGATACCATGGACGTAGTAGACCTCACAGAGGTCAATTCATAGCTATGTTACATGTTTACAATCAAAAGTAGTTTAGCCATTGGCATAATCACCCCGTCTTGCTTGACGTGTGACATTTAACCCGTCCCAACTTGCAGCCAAGGACACCGTTAGAAACAAGCACCCATTCATCATCCTTGATGCTATCTAGCGTCAGCTCGTCCTCTACTGCCTCGAAAATACGGTGCTGTTCAAGAAGCCACCGTCGCATAACGCCAGATATGCAACCAGCGGCCAAAGGAGGGGTGATCCAATGACCATTGCGGTAGAATGAGACATTACACGTAGTCGACTCGGTGACAACACTCTGGGCGTTGTACATTATCACATCATCAGGTGCATCGCTAGCTGGCGAATCAGATGAGCCAAAGGGCTGGAGGCCAGCTCGTACGCGTGCATCATCATAAACACGCCTATCTATCGTCTTCAACGATGTGGTATTCGATGTTGGTTGAGTATCAATGTGGATGGTGAGCACGGGCTCAGGGACTAAGTCTGTCGCGGGGTTGAAGAGAGATGGGAGGGTTGGATCACGTGTAAAGGGTTCTGCCGGTCTTGCAGTAACCACAAGCTCTCCAGAAGGGTTGAAAACGACGCGAACCTGGTGAGAGAATGAGTATTTTGATAATAAACCTAGTGTTACGTTAACACCTTCAATGGACTTTCCCCGCTAGTGTTATTGTGCTCGCGGACAACGTTGTCGCACAAGGCCTTGACATTGGACAGTGTAAGTCCATCCTGAAGTGGCTGGCCATTAAGTGCGACGGATGCGACAAGACGGTCTACTTGGTAAGGAAGGAGGAGATAAGGTGATGGACCGTCTATATCATTGTTCCAAGGGCATGATAGTAGGAAGGGGTCATATCTTGTGGACCCTAGGAGTGTGTACAACATGGCGGAACGTCACGGTGGGTGCTACGTAGGAGCAAATCGATTTGCAAGGTGTCTTGTCTACATACTAATAGTTTTGTGTATTCCGAGTCAAACCGACTTTATGTAGTAGTAAATTTGGTTAAGTCTGTCCTACTATTCGGGTCACACGGTCACAACACTGTCACACCATAAATATCACCTGCGTAGTAAGCTGCGGGGCGTCCCACCAACTTGGACTCCTCTTGAACGTCGTCTGCCATGTTCACAGTCAAGGCCACCTACAGGAATGAGACTCGCAAATTCTCTTTTCCAGAGAAAGTCTTGTTTCCCTCCTACGAGGAACTCTACCATGAGGTATAATTGTCGCTCTCTTGCTCCACTGCTGAGCGCTGACTAGTATCACACTTGTAGTTATATCGCATATTTCCTATAAGCCATAATTATTATCTTTCTAAACTCATTTTCTCCCCTGACGCGTCCAAGCCGTCTCGTATTCTAATTGGAAAGGAAGTCCATACCGCGGAAGAATACGGCACTCGTATCGCCCCTTTGCGCAGGCACTGGCCCAACCCATTGCTCAGGTTCTCCATTTTCGACGAGACTCCACACAAAGCACCCAGTTCAACGGTCGACGACTCCAGGAAGACCCCCAGTGCATTGCCAAATTCCATGGCAGTGCCACCGCCTCCCGTCATTTTGTCACCTCCCGAACTAGCTCGCATTCCATCCTTAGATACACTGGCCCAAGATTACAGGGCTCATCCACCTTTCCTACCTCGAAGGAGACCACACCCCTCGTTGCCGAGTCCTAGTTTCCTCAGTTCACCAATATCCCCTTCGTTCCCGCCACCACCGCCACCTATCCTATTCTCAGGACCGGCTCCTCCCGGACAGCTACCTCACAGTCCACCTTCTCTCTTACGCCCTCAGTCATGTTGCTCTGTCTCCAAAGGGAAGTCTGAGATGGAAAGCCTCTTATTTTCTTTCAAGAAAGATTTTGATCGCATCATGCGCAATACTTTTGGCTCAGAATACGATTCTACTGCAGAAGTTGATACATCTGATCGCAGGACGGCTGTTCGTGGTGTAGAGAAACCCACAGCAGCTTGTCCCTCGTCAGAGGCATCTTACAGTCCGGTATACATCTCACCAGACGCTCCATCACGCTGGTGCTTTGTCTGCAGAACCAAATTTTCTGGAAGCTGGTTTGGATGTGTCAAATGCCCGTGGCACTTCGTTGTAAGGTTTTTATTTTGCAATTCATTTGCTTTACTCACCATTGTGCCAGTGTCCAAGCTGTTTCTCTAAATCTGGTGCTGTGCACACTTCCAGCTTTGGGCCGACTCACGTCGTCCGACAGCACGGAACCGCTACAGTTACGCCTTCAATTGCCGTTACACCGCCGGTCGCGGAAGTTCCCGCAGTCTCACAGTCTATGAGAACTTCACCAGCTGTTAACGCCGGACCCAATGAACGCCAGCCTGTCGTTCACCGAAATGTTGCTTGTGACAACTGCAAGAAAACCATTGTTGGCATCAGGCGTAAATGCCTGGATTGTCCTGGTAAGATTATAATAATGCATCACAACACTTTGTCTCATTATATATTCCTCGACCTAGATTATGATCTATGCACGCCCTGTATTGAGTCGGGTGCCGCGGAGAAGCATAATCCGTTCCATGAATTCTTCGATATTGAAACGCCCGGACGGGTATTCGTTCACACGGTCTTTAGCGGAAGGGGAGAGCGCTCCGCTTCCACGGCCACTCGTACTCCACCGGATAGCAGGCCTCGCTCCACCGGAGCGGCTTCCAACATAATAGAGCCTGTTCGTCACTTCGCGGCTTGCAACTTGTGTGACTCTCCTATAGTCGGCGATCGCTTCGTGAGTCTTGCCTTCTGCATTGCAGTTCTTTCCGCTCATGATTATCTAGAAATGTGTTAATTGTCCAGGTAAGAATGACCTGCGGGTTATCATTACAGTGTGCTGATGATTGCTTCAAAGATTTCGACACATGCGCCACCTGCTTCAAGTACGTATTTTAATATTACAACATGTGGTCAGGGCTGACGTAGTGGTCAGGATTACTGGAGAGCAACATCCCAATCATGGCTTTGTGCGAATGAGCAAGACGAGTGACCTCATGGTAAATTCCCTTTTTTGTGAAAAGATACTCGTCTCACAACCATTCAAGATGCGCAATGCTTTGACCAACGCAGTTACTCATTATGCGACGTGCAATTGTAAGTTCCGTTTCATTAACCGTGAGCAGTAAAATGACTGGCCGCGCCATCAGCTTGCAAGCAGGTCATTCGTGGTGTCCGTTACAAGGTAGTTACTTTTCACTATTCTTGACCCTTCTAAAGGTGATATCATTTTTGCAGTGCATGTACCCTAGCTGTCCCGACTTCGACTTGTGCCAGGACTGCGAAGCCCTTCCTATCCCAGTTCACCCTCCCATTCATCCGTTACTAAAGATGAAGGCTCCAGACACTGTTATCCCCACTGTGTACCGTGTCGGGCAGACTGATCTGATCCAACCTCCAGGGTGTTGCTCATACCAGAGCAACACCTCACCACAGACTCATTGCGCTCCGAAATCTCCGAGCGTTCCTATGTCTATGTCACGCACCGCATCTGAGCGTTCTGCGTCAGAAGAACGGGAGCAATCCGTTGTCGTTCTCGAGTCTCTAAACCCGGTAGCTATCTCAGGACGGTGCCCCGAAGAGGACAGTGTCAGTGCAGAATCTGTTGGCCCACAATGCCGTAATTTAGCTTCCGCTGTCTGCGAACAATCTGCATCGCCTCATACCTACGTACCTGTTGGCGATTTGGTTGAGACGTCTCAAACTTCCACTGCTGAGGTCAGGTCGCCACCGCTTGACTTGGACACTTCACTTGATATCTTTCGTGAAATGTGGCCGAAGGTGAATCGGGAAATGAAACATCTCATTGATGCGAAGCAACCCGAGGTCGAGGAATGTCCGTCGAGTTCCACGGCTGACTTGGAGAAGACCGTTGACGCCAACCTGGTCAACCTGGAGGAATCCACAGGTTCGCCCCTACTCCAAGACATGTTATTTGCTACCCAGTCTCCCTTCCATCTTCCGCCAATGATAGAGCTAAAGAGTAGCCCACTCATCTCTGCAGACAGGGGTATCGCTGCACTAATGCAATGTTTCCGCGCATCATCCCCTGTCGCTTCTGAAGCTCTCGCTGGCTCTGGTACAACCGTCCCTACCCTTCTTGATAGTGTTTTGGGTGAACAAACTGCTACACCCGTTTTAGAAGAGCGCCTTCCTTCGCCCAGTTGCGCTTTTATTTCTGACACGACGGTTCCTGATGGTCAGATTTTCCCACCTGGTGCTGAATTTGTAAAGGCATGGCGGATGCTAAACGATGGTAAAGCGCCTTGGCCAGAGACGACCGAACTTCACTTTGTTGCCGGGGAGTCTTTTACGCCTAGCATCGATGTTCCAACAGTTGCCAAAGTTGGACATGTTGATCCTGGAAAAGAAATTGACGTATGGACTGGTGAATTGAAGGTTCGTCGATTGCGTGCGCCACATTTTGTAACCGCTGAAGTGCCTTATTATCAGGCACCTGATGTTCCTGGTAGATACGTTGGCTACTGGAAGTTGAAGGATGGTAAAGGTGAAGGTTTTGGTGCCAACATTTGGATTGAGTATGTGTGTTTCTGTGTCGTGTTGCATCCGGATTGACGCCTTTTCGTAGTGTTACTGTTGCCGAGCCTCAGTCAGCAGATGAATCTAGCGACCATTCTTTGGCGTCATCCTCAATGGTCATGCCACATTCATCTTCGAACCCTAGTTCTGCTCCTTCTGCCGGTGTTCATTTCGGCTCCCGCCTCGAACACTTATTTGAACCCTCATCTCCTTCGACGTCTAAGCCTGCAACGGATGTGACGGATGATGTTGACTCTGATTCTTCGTCGGTGTCTTTAATCAGCATCCCTTCGTCTGATGACTACGAATCCGAATGGCAAGATGCGCGTTCTCAGAGCGAGAACCTTGAGTACGTTGTGCTGTACGACAGCAACGGCTCAGAGGATGAGTAGAGGATATATAATATGTTTGCTCCCTCTTTGTGACGTGTTTGTATGTGACCACTTCACGGTCGTTCATCTTTGGTTCGTGATGTGATTTTTGTCGGTGTACTGTGTATGTGTTACTGGTTCCATCGTTGATAGACCAGAATAAACTCAATTGATCATTATTCAACATGACACTGGAGCCATGGAATAGTTAATTGCAGTTGCTCTTCCCGAATCGCCGACTCTTACCAACGATCACCTGACCCACTGGTAAGGTGTTCCTATCTATTTACTACCGCTAGACAATATATGCGATTACAAGTTCATGACATGATGTTAAGCGAAGGTAGCATTGCTAGGGGTTAATAACTACGTCCGCTTGTTACCAATCCCCTCTTTATCCATCTGTATACTTATTGCCTGTATTACGGATCCCTTCTTTGCAGCTTATCCTATCATACGAGTTCTCTTCGCATAACGTCCTCGACCTATTTCGATCTGCCGTCATCGCTTCACTCGTGTCTCGTTGAGAGCGTGTGTTGGGATTTTGATCAACGTCGTCACTTGTGTGTTGTTAGTCACATTTGTCGTTCGTTCATACCGTGTGTTTTATTCCCGACGCTGAGGAGGTATGTATGTCGTCTGTCGTTCTAGTCACGTACGTTCTGGAACAACGCGGGAACTGCCGGACTCCAGGTGTTTGGCTGACTTCCCAAAACGTCTGGTTGAGACCAAGTACTGTCGTTGACGCTGGCTGGTTCTTACATTAGTTCGTCACCCTAGCGCACTCTAGGTATACATTAATGATATCAGGTGTCGAGAGACGCTGGGCACACTCTAGTTCAAAAATTATGACCGCTTCCCGACAGCAAGTTCACTGACATCACCAGTCTACCCCATTCTGACCTAGCCAACCAATTTACACCCAATCAATGAAATTGAAAAGCCCGAGTCCTTGCCAGATCCATAACTTAACATTGACTATGCCGCGGTGACTGTAGCAAGGGAAGACCGGCACAAGGGAAGACCGGCAGCTGGTTAGTACAAAGGTGTCGACTGACTTTCTACAAAAGATCCCGACGAATTTCCAAGAATTTCGTGCATCACGTGCAATGTTATTTGGCTCTTGTCGAAATCGCGACACCTTTGTACTGACCACCGGTCTTCCCTTGCTGCAGCTACCCTGACACAGTCAATGCTAAGTTATGAATCTGGCAAAAACTTTTCGACTTCTTTGATTGGTTGGCTAGATCAGAATGAGGTAGACTGATGAGGTGAGTGAAGTTGCTGCGGCTTCGAATTTTACGATAAGCATAAGGAATGCAATTTAGAAGCAAAAGGCAGTGGACGCAGCAGGTCGGAGCTCGGGCCTGCTGAAGTTATTGCTCGCAAGCGCGGTCCTACATAATTAAAATATGATTCTTGAGATTTGAAAGAGGTCACGTGATTACATTCTATATCCCGCTGAACTAAATTATCTACATTTGATTGACCCTACTACCTCTCCGTCCCATCCCTTCAACCTACCTATTCTTTTTTTTCTTCAAATTCTTAGTGTAGGCTAACAGCTTGCAACCGCTATTTGTCTTAGATGCATGATGCGGTATATAAATGTATTTAAGAAAAAAAAGAGGTCACGTGACGACCTCTCGTTAACACCAAGTCCTTATTCCATCTGATGGTATGCTCCTCGCTTCATGATAGTAAATTCACAATCCCAATGTGTCACGGACTTGGGCATTTGGTAAACAGTTTATATGGATGTATACTTACTGTCTACGCCAGCGGTAGTAAATAGACAGAAACAGTTGGAGCCTTATGAATCCGGAGTACTATACCAATGTAGGAGAAGCCCACTACCGTGATAACTTACGAGGCTTCAATGGTTGCAAACACCGCATTTCATATGCTTCCATTCATCAGCTTGGTGTGGCTAGTGTCAGACCGGTTACAGTCTTCCCAAAGGCGGGAGTAACAAATCACAAATCACGATCGAGGCTTAGCATCGTCCCAATTCAATGGGTGGTGAACCGCACCTTGCAAATAGCAATATAATACCTGTCCTGATTTTTGACCTCTCCTGCACTCATACAGCCTGTCAAGCGAATTCTTGCCGAAAATGAAGTCTCATTTTCGACTCACAGAGTCTGCGCAGGTCGTGCCCCATCAAGAAACATCCAGTAAAGTCTCCGGCGTGGCTCACCGCCCGGACGAAGATAAAACAGTAGAATATGTGGATGATAGCAAGAGTCTACAATCCTTCTCGACACAAGAGCCTCCGGTGCTCCCTCACCGTGGTCCACAAGACCTGTCTAGCAATGGTGGTAAGAGCTATGTCTCGAGCAGAAGCACCTGGACTGACGCTTTTCATGATCAAGCGATACACCCAGCATTACCCGCAGTCTACGAGTCTGCGTGGTCTCCCATTGGGGACCTTAGAGCGAGACTAAGTGTCGCATATCGACGCATTCGGAGGCTGCCTATTTCACCTAATACTGGATTGACCAGTGATCCTCGCGTACTGGCAGATCATAAGCAGTCGAGCCTTCCAAATCCTCACACGACTCATGCAAGATCACGGTCACAATCAGTTCCGTCATCACGTCCCCACAAATCTCGACTTGCATCATGGACACATGCGGGACTAAGCGACACCCCACTATTTCGTCATCCCCAAGCCCAGGCACAGTCTCCCAAGCGCCATTCCTATCCCCCATCAACTGCGCAATGCTCATTGCAGATCGATACTAATGCCCATCTTAATGATCATCATTTAACGACTTCAGTTCGTCACTCCCAATCTATGATTCTCCAACCAGTTCTGGCTGCCCCTGTACACATCGGTATGGGCGGGCCGTTGATGCCGCGACAAGAGGTTCATGCCACAGCAGAGCCTCTGATTCGAAAGGGGATGTGGAAGTTGATTAAGCAGCGCTCATCAGCAGCACTATTTCATTCACCAGCGTCATCTCATCTGTCCCACCACGTTGACTCAGAGAAAGTCACGTCTGTATCGTCCAACCAAGAATTCAACTCCAATGAGGACATCTGCATTCAGGGTCATTCGCCACTCGTTACTCCCTCATCCCTCCACCTAGACATAGTGAGTCTCAGACCTAGCACCCCGTGGTACGTCACTGATAATTTATGTTTAGCCGACACATCAGCCGTGGCGCGAACGGCGAACAAACTTTGAGTTATCACCCAAGCGAGGGGGTCACCACAATAGGGGGTTTATCACATCGCCATTGACTGCCCAGAAGACCAGCCCTAGCACTGAAGCGCTTGCGTCTTTGGCATGGACCGGTACTTCTCAAACGGGCACTCCTGTTTCCACGTCTCGCATCCCTCCTCCGTATTACACCAAATCCAACGCTGTTCCAGTTAACCAGGAGATCAATATTTCCATGGCAGTAGACGAAAATTTACCAGATGAAGTCGTAGTTGAACGGCTTGAAATCATCCGAAGACAGGGTACGCGCAAGGAAAAGCATCCCCCAATGACCACTAGTCTTGGTCTAGCAGATACACCACTTTCGTCCAAGCGAGGATTCACAGAATTTCAGTTGAGAGAGTACTCTGCTAGTAACGCAAGCGCGACATCCCAATCAGGGGAGTACGAACTCACACAGCAGTCCTTACCGGCTTCTGTGATTCTGGATGATGCCGGGTTGGACTCTGTGGACTCTGATGATGCCGCTGTCTGGCATACCGCAAGAAAGGCATTGTTTTGCATTCGGGAAATCATCCGGACGGAGAGAAAATACCAAGAAGCCCTTAAGGCGCTCCTGACAGGACAGGTTCGTCCCCAAAATAGCATCTCAAGCGGATGTCGGCTGAGTGTATATATTCAGACAGCGAACCCACCACCCCCGCTGATGTTGTCGTACCTTCCTGACCTCATACGAGTATCAGAAGTGTTGTTGAAGGCCTTCCTTGATGACCCATCCGCTTGGGGCGTATCCACTGCCTTCATGGCTTGCGAAGATGATATCGAAGCTGCTATGGTTTCGTGGAGTAGCGTGGCAGGCAACTTCTTCACTGATAGCCCCAGTAAGGAAACGGAATCAGCCAGCATAAGGGCGAAATGGCGTCGGCACAAGTCACTCTTGCTCTCCACAGGTTCTCCTCTCCTCTCTGTGGCAGGGAAATCGAGGGGACATTCTCCTCCCGCTAGCCCAACCGCTCGTCCGCTCATTCGATCTTTCACGAGTGAAGCAGGGAGTAGAATTAGACAACGGACCGATGGACACTACCGGAAGGTGTCTAACGACGGCAGCTTTGACTCCTCCACTACAGAACGAAGTAGTCCTGGAGTCAACTCGGTGGACGAGAAGGATGGTCGTGCAGATGATTCCAAGGGGCGGCCTCCGACTCGGAGCCCAAGTGTGCGGGATCTTGCAATTCAACCAACACAGAGAGTCATGCGATATGTTTTGATGTATCAAGGTACGCGTCGTTCTCGTTCTATAACTTCTCGTCTTGATCTTCGTGAGGATAGACCTCTTGGAGAATACTCCGCCCACTTCTCCTTCGCGTGCTCTTGTCGAAAGAGCGCTTGAAGCAGCGACCCGCATCGCTAGTAAATGCGACCGTGCACAAGGCAATATCGCCTTCTTGCGCAAATAGATTGTATAGTCTCCGAGCTTAAACGTCTTGCAATATTAGCATCGAGGGTTTCGACCATATTTGTACTACGCACTGGAATTTCCATACCCCTCGTTAATTTATCACTAGTACTTATCTCTACATCACTTCACAGTTTCGCAGAGTTCTCTGCACTAGAAGCAAGGCATCATCTGCATCGAAGTTGAGCTGCTTAACGCTTGCTCAAAGTCTACTATAATGCACCGACAATGACAACATCTTGCCCCATTATCTTTGTTCGGATGTGCTTCAAGGAGGGAGTCTAGGATTGAAGTGAAAATTCTTGTTTATGCATGAACGTAACATTGAAAATACCTGCTCCGTCGAGAGTCCCTTCCCGTAGCCGACTCCCTCGTCACCAACCAGCGTTGGAGCGATTGTGATGATGAGTGTGTCAATGATAGTATTAGGCTTGGCGCGCGCAGATTCCGCCAAGAAAGAGCCAACGATGGCTGCACCTCCTTCGACCATAAGGGTCTTGACGCCATAGTTATAGAGAGCCTTCAATAGGTTCGGGATCACGATGAAACCTGAAGATGTTCGTTTGACATATGCAAGACAGCAGGACACAATGCTATTACCATCCTCTGAACGCACGCCTATCACCCTCGCTCCAGCGTTCTCGAGGGTGGATTTTCTTCCAGCATAGTCGGGGTTCAAGTCAGCATCACAAATTACCCATGGACGGCGACCTTTTCCTTCCTGGTAATTTCTGAGCAGCTTGCAGTCTGGTCTAAGGCGCAGACTTGCGTCGAGTATCACGGGTCGAGGCAGATGGCTCGGCCTTTCGTGCTCGGGGATATGGCGACCTTGTTGCACCTACATGAGTCAAACGAATAGACGAGGATTTGAACATACTATTTAGCTGGGGGTCGTCATTTAGCGCGGTACCGATCCCAACTAGAATCGCATCGTGCTTGGTGCGCATCCTGCCTTGGGAATAGTAAGGGATGGTCTATCTCTGAGCTGTAAATTGATGTCATACCAATGTGTCATGAGCATGCTTTCGCGACCGCTGAGAATAAGTTGCTTGCCACCCTTGCCCGCTATCTTCCCGTCCAGTGATTGAGCAAATGTGAGGGTCACTAAAGGCCGTTGAAAATGCTCATCCTCCACGCGACTATTCCCAGGTACTGGTAACACCGATGAAAGGAACTCCTTTAAGCTTTCATCGCCTGCTGACATGGTGCGATTAAATCCCAAGTCCTGACTTAAGTGGGTTCTGTACTGGAAGAAGGAAGACAAGATGGATTCAACCTTGTGTATGTGAATTTCGGTCATAGTTGTATCACGTGATGCGTGAAACGCAATAAACAAACGCGAAACGCGTGGAGGCAAACAAACCCTTTTTCCTTCCTGACCACCACTATCATTCGCAACCTTCGAAGCGAAGATCCTTTTATTTTCTTCTACCAACCCACATATACTCTCGAAACATGTCTGGTCGTGGAAAAGGTGGCAAGGTACGCATCTTCGAGAGCCACGTTCTGGATCTCGCAGAGCTCAATATGTTGGATACAATAGGGACTCGGCAAGGGCGGTGCTAAGCGCCACCGCAAGATCTTGCGTGACAACATCCAGGGTATCACGAAACCTGTATGTCCTCCTACTTGAGTTCATAGTGTCACTTGGGCTTACGCTCCATCCGTAGGCTATTCGACGTTTGGCACGTCGTGGAGGTGTCAAGCGTATCTCCGGTTTGATTTATGAAGAAACCCGAGGTGTACTCAAGATTTTCCTTGAGAATGTTATTCGTGACTCTGTTACTTACACAGAACATGCTAAACGGTGAGCACTTGTTTGTCCGGTGGGTGTATTACGTTTTATTAAGTTGTCGCACAGGAAAACTGTTACTGCCCTTGATGTTGTCTATGCTTTGAAGCGCTCAGGGCGCACACTTTACGGGTTCGGAGCATAATTCCTTTTGTCTGTATCGATATTGTTGTGTAGTCTTGTGTATTTGTTGGCCTGTCTCACTCTTATGCGCATCTCTCTTTGCGCCAATAAAATGTTGTCATTCACTACTTGGGTTCCCCGGATTCGGAATGTAGAGCTTCATGTGTACATTTTACCTGAGACTTTGTGGCGGCAGTGTTGCAGACACTAACACGATGACCCCTCTTTTTGTCCTGCCATGGCTTCTGACCCCTCAGTTTCAAGGAATCACCGCAAAACCCAAGTATCACCACCGCCTTGCTTCTTCTGTAGGTCTAGGAGACAAGTTCAAGACCATTGAACTAGGATAATATTCCGATGCCATCCAAGGACGGGACACAAGTTGAGGAGAAAGAAATCGTAACACAAGAACACGAAGATGATGGCGAAGAGGATGAGGTCGTAGAAGAGATTGCGGGCGGCGGAGGTGAGTTCGAAGGCTGATGCCCAGACTGTTATTATATTATTTTGCAGAGGGGCCCAAGAAAAAGAAGAAGAAGAAGAAGCCTAAGAAGAAAAAGGCACAACAGTCAGATCCTCCCCGAGTTGGTCTGTCTAAGATATTCACCAATGGTGTCTACCCGG